>MJUU01035991.1:324450-338448 GCA_002080025.1 Modiolus philippinarum
AAAAACACTCAAATATACTCAAATACACTCAAATATACCATAATGCCACCAACTACATGCAATTTATTACGGAAAATCCAAATCGATAGTTTTATCAGTATTTAGGGGTAAATTTGTCAGTTTGTCAATAAATAAGAACAAAAATATCATGGGAATGTCATCTTAAAAGAGGGAACGCTAAAAGTAAACCATATACTGTACATTTCAAATATTAGAATGAATGATAGATGTCAGTTAAAGAAATGTCACATCAAAAGTTTTCAACTTGATCCAGTATTAAGTTTAATACAAATAACTTGAAAATTGTGACTGAAATGAACTGCAGTGCACATGATTAGAGAGTAGTTTTGAAAACCGGACTACTGTTTGCACGTATTACGGCGGTCTTCTCAAAGCAAAACATCTTTTATTAAATTATAGACTTCTTCAATTAATGGTAGGAATCTAAAGAATTTGAACTATAAATAGAGTATGTAGAGTTTGACTAATACATTTTTTTAGACAAATATTTAAACAGAAATTTGAATAGAAACATTCTTCAATCGTTTGCCCACCCCCACCCCCTTTTTGTTAAAAGCATTAATTTAATGAATCAGAAACAATAATTTAGATAATAAAACATTAAAAATTAATATATTAATGCAATATTTGTGTCTCTGACCTTTGTTTTTTTTTTTGTTTATTTAAGAATATTTGGGTATATTTGAGTGTATTTGAGTAAAAAGACGGACGGCTTTAGTTTTATTGCATTCTTGTTTATTGTCGTCATGCTGTCGCTGTTCTGCTATGCTCTGTTTCTACATTTTGATACTGATTAAGCTTCTCCTTCAATGTCTTTTAGCTTCAGTATTTGTTTGCATTGAGAGATAATTGTTTCATAAAAATGTCAGTTCCTTTCCTCAGTGGGAGGTTATAATTTTTTTTTAAATAAGTATTTATGGGTGTAAGTTAATTCCTTCGCTCGCTTTTAAGGTAGCGCCTTCCTCATATTAGTTACAGCATGACATGTCGTAATTTCGACTAATACTGAACATCGTTAATTCAAAATGAAATGTTGTATTTACAACGTACCATGTCGAAATAACTACATAACTCTGTAGTAATTACGACTTTTTACAGCTTTGTGGAAATTGCGACATATTTAATGTTGTAATTACGACATACCTGTGTCGTAATTACGAATTAACTCTGCCGTAATTTCGACATAGTATGTGGAGATTACGACATGCTATGTTGTAATTACGTTAAAATTTTTTTTTTCAAATTACACTTATTGGCTTCTGTATACAACATCTCCAAAATAAATGACGTTCCACTATTGTATTTATGTGTTAGACCGAATTCTTCTGCCTATTGCCTATTTATCATTTATCTTTTCTATTTGCCCGGCACCTGAATAGGTTTTCAGGGGCTTTGGCTACAGAGCTGCCGGGCGCGTCCCCAGGTGGTGGATAGGGGAATGCCCTGTCTTTGCGGGGTAGTCAGGTCATAATACGGAAAGCCTGACCGCGAACCATTGTAGCCAAACTGTGTGGAGAAACGCCACGCTCCATGCAGTATAAAGACCCCTTCTATATTTCTCTAAAGAGAGCAGACGCACTGGGTGTCGTATAGAAGGCTAAATTTTCTGCCCCTACCCATTTCTCCCCTTTTCCAGTGGCAATTAAAAGTCGTTGTCCCGGTTGTCCCTTCCGCCTATTTCTTTCTTCTTTTACTTACAATTTGTTTTGAATTGATTAACTTGTTCTCGTCCTGATATAGCTGAAATATTGCTCATTGGACGTTAAACTCTAACTAATCAATCAATCAATCTTTTCTATTTGGACTTTTATTTTTATTTTTTAATTTTTGCTGTTGCCCCATAGGGCACAACAGCAAAAATCAAAAAATAAAAATAAATGGGGCACAACAGCAAAAATCAAAAAATAAAAATAAAAGTCCAAATAGAAAAGATAAATGATAAATAGGTAATATTTGCACCGTAGAGGCAGAAGAATTCGGTCTATTTATGTGTGACCAATTGGTGTGCTCGCTAATTTGATTCAAGTCCTAGCATGGCTTTTCATAATATTCACACTAATTTGATTTGTTTGATTTAGTCCTAAAATAGCTGGCTTCATATTATTCACACTAACTCCGTCACGGCTGATTCATGGTATTGCAGAATTAGTTAAAATGAAGCAACACCTGGTATTTTCGACTCGTGTTGGTTTTTCAGCTCCTGTCTTTCAAGTTCTCGTTCAGTTCCCATTATTCCTGGTATAGCTGGTCTCGTTAACCACAGCCCCTTGAAAGACAGGTTTCAAAAAAATTCTGAAGTTTATCTTATTGTTTACAACTTGGATGTTGCATCATTTTAATCATCTTTTCTGAAACTACTGAAGCAAATGAAATCAAATTTTACAGGAACAGTGTATGGAAGGCCCTTAAGTAACTACGATTTCTCATTTTGTTGTGATCCGACAACAAACATGGCTTCCAGCGCGAACATATTTCAACATTGTACTTTTGGGGGAAAACATAATTTTAGTCATCACATTCTGAAACAACTTAAGCAACATGGCGGATAAGTTTTCACAGAACGAATGAGAGGTCCTAAACAAAGATTACTCATTCCGTTCCGATCTGACTAGAAGCATGACCGCCAGCGCCGAGCATGGTTTATGAACGGATTCTATGGTAAAACCATACCTCCTCTGCCTGAAACTATGAAATAGAACTTGATATGTCGTTATTTGCTTAGCTTATACCAAATGAGCTCTCGGTGGAAGCTGTATACTGAGGATACATAATTTTATTTGTCAGTTGGTAATGGGTCTGGAGTTGGCATATCAGTTAACTGCTAGTAGTCTTTTGTGATTTCATGTTATATATATGTATATATAGTTCTTTCAGTTTCATTTTTCACAATTGACTCAGTCCTGTTGCTAACTGAATTTTACTATTGTTACGATTGTTTTTTGATTTATCACATTGGCTATAGGGGGAAAGGTTTGGGCCCAATAAAACTAGTTTAACCCCGCCGCCGCAGCAGGTTTGCGCCTGTCCCAAGTCAGGAAATTTATTAAGCCTTTGTGTTTCCTGTCTGTTTTCTACTTAGTTTACTTTATGTGTATAGGAGTCTAGGATGGTGTTTATTTCGCTGAACTTGATTACTCTTTATTTAGGGGCCGACTCCGACCTGCCGTTGGGTGTGGGGTTTCCTCACCGTTCATTGAAGATCTTATGGGTACTTTATATGCTGCGGGAAAAGATATCGATTTTATAAGAAGCCAACTGAATAATAATCTAAATCATGTTTTACGTTGGTGCAACGACAATGAGATGCATTTGAACACTGAAAAAACTCACTGCATGTGTATAGCCTCAAAACAAAAGCTTTCTACAATAGATAATAATCTTGAACTAAGCATAAATGACATTTCTTTGTCACAAACTTCATCTGAAAAACTTCTTGGTGTATTTTTAGATAATTCATTAACATGGTCTGTTCATATCAGTCATATTGTTTCAAAAGTAAATGATTTACTATCTCTCTTGAGACGCATAAAAAAATATCTGAATTTTGATGATACCAGAATATTATTTTATAATGCATATATTCTACCACATTTTGATTTTTGCTGCACAATATGGGGAAATTGTAGTAAATCTTTAAAAAATAACATTATAAAATTGCAAAAGAGAGCGGCAAGGATCATACTTGATGAATACAATTTTGAAAAACCATCTTCAGAATTGTTCAAAGAAACTCACATTGCAGAATTTGACAAAAGAATTGATTATCACAAATGTCTTTTAATATACAAGTCATTAAATGATTTAGCTCCATTATATATTCAAAATCTCCTAAGACCACTCAAAAATATTTCTACATCTTACGATACAAGATCTAAATCAAAAGAAACTTTATTACTTCCAAACACTAGGACAGAACTATTCAAATCAAGTTTTTCATACAGTGGTCCTAAATGTTGGAATGGTTTATCGGTAAATGTTCAAACAGCAATTTAAGAGAATGTACAAGTCAATGTATTTTTGATTCCTTCCTTAATGTATAACATGCTAATTATTCTTTGTATATTATTTTAACCATGTTGGACCATAGGGAAAACACTTCAAAGCTCCTTCTGAAACTACTGGGACGATTAGAACCAAATTCAATCCCGGTTGTTCTCAAATTGTTCCCCTTAGGAAAAGTATCCATTAGGTCTGCATTTCGGTTAAGAAGGCCACGAGGGGAACTTATTTTAACATTGGACCTAACATAGACCCTATTAACTGCTGTGGTTTATTCTACTGTCTTTGTCAGTCATAGTCCAGATGAGCGATTTATGGTTGACATATTCCGTTCATGCCCCCGCAACTTATAAGTTGGGGCATATACCCTTTTCCGTCAATTTACCATTCCACCATGAACTGTTTCAAGACGGCTCCAGATATTGGCTTAATATTTGGCGTATTAGTTACCCTGATAGTTTACCGATCGAGTTCGAGTTGTGACTTGATTCATCAATTTTGTAGGTTTATTGTCCTTTTTCACGAAATAAATATTTTCTAGAAGACTGACATATTTTCTTGGTATTAGGCGAGTGAGTCTATGTTGATAAGCTACAGATCAGGTTTCCTTCTGATTTATAAATTTATTACTTAAGACTTCAAAATTTCAAAAATAACAGTTTTCCGTTTTTAGCTAACCTGGCTATAGCCAGGATGAGCATTTGCCATCACTTGGCTTCCCGTCGTCCGTCGTTTTTATTTAAATATCTTCTCCCCTGAAACCGCTGAGCCAATCGGAACCACACTTGGTCACAATAGTCCTTGTGATTTTTATGTTCGTACCTCATCCAAGATTGCCATCCACGGGAAATATAGTTTAACATAGGACTCTCTGTGAAATGCATTCAGTAATCTGCTCCACTGAAACAAATGAGCCAATTGGAAGTAAACTTTGCCACAGTAGTCCTTCGGTGGTCCCCTTTAAAATTCGAGATTGTTATATGTTTGTACCCCATCAAAGATGGCCACGGGGACCATAGTTTAACATAGGACCCTATGGGAAATGCATTCAATGATATTCTTCTCTGAAATGACTTAAGCAATTGGAACCAAACTTGGTAACAAAAGTCCTTGGGTGCATGGTTCCTTTCAAAGTTCATGATTTTTATTCGTTTCTCATCAAATAATCTTGGCCGTCAGCATGGAATATAGTTATAAAACATAGGACCCTATGGGAAATGCATTCAAAGACTGTCTCTTCTGAAACGAATGAACTATTTGGAAACATACTTAGTCGATGGTCACCTTCAAAGTTCGTGATTTTTATGTTCGTACCTCATCCAAAATGATGACCACCTGCAGTGAGCATAGTTTAACATAGAACCCTACTGCAAATGCGTTCAAAGGTGATTTCCTCTGAAATCACAAGGCCAATTGGATCCACACTTAATCACAACAGTATTTGTCTGGCCCCCTTCAAACTTTTTGATCTTTATGTTCGTACCTCATCCAAGTTTGCTGCCAGCATGGAACATAATTTAACATAGGACCCTAATGCATTCAAAGATCTTTCACAATAGTCATTGGAAGCGTTTGATATTTATATTCGTACCTCATCCAAAATGGTCGCCAGCGGGAAACGTAGATTAACACGGGAAAATGCATTCAAAGATCTTCTCGTCTGAAACCACTAAGCCAACTGGAACCAAACTTTGTCACAATAGTCCCTGGGTGGTCCCTTTCAAAGTTTGCGATTTTTATGTTGTTACCTCATTCAAGATTGCCGCCAACGTGAAGCATAGTTATACATAGGACCATTCTGGTAAATGCACTCAAAGACCTATGATCCAATTGGAACCAGACTAGATCACAATAGTCCTTAGGTGGTTTCCATTCATGCAACTGATCCAAGATGGTCAACAGCCGAGAACACAGTTTACAAAGGACCCTTTAGGATTAATGGATTCAATAGCAGGAATTTTTTTTACCTTTGTTTTAACTCCATTCCGCATGTTAAAACACCTATTTTTTCCCCCCAAAATATGTAAAAGTTCCTAATGGAGTTGAGCATTTAAATAATGTTTTTGATTTAGAATCCGTTAACAGAAATGTCTTTGTTATTTAGTTCAGAGGCAGACAGAAAATGTAAAGGTGGGGTTTAAATCAACAAGAATGATATTTTTTGCATTTTTTTTAAGAGGCTAATGTAGAATAATGTATGCAATGGAAATATCATACGAATTTTCCAATTTGAATGTCACCGATGAAATTCCCAATTTCAGGGCTTGGGGACTTATTTTAATAAAAGTAGAAAAAACCCTGAATAGTCTTCTCGAAAACCATCAAACCAATGGTCACAATAGTATATGGG
Organism: Modiolus philippinarum; assembly: GCA_002080025.1. Lineage (NCBI taxonomy): Eukaryota > Metazoa > Mollusca > Bivalvia > Mytilida > Modiolidae > Modiolus > Modiolus philippinarum. The sequence continues at coordinate 330,821 of MJUU01035991.1, forward strand.
TGGTTCCCTTAAAAAATAGTTAATTATGTTCATACCTCACCAGTGGCAATATGACATTAGACCGATATCAGAAGGCCTTGATCTAGGTTAGCGATACAGGCTCTTGAGAGCCTTTTGTTTGTAACAGCGATATTTACTTGCTATTTGGTAGGTTAGTTTACCTTGATGACTAACATTCTTGACACTGGCTTATGGAATGATTTTTGTTTATATTTTTATTTATTTGAAAATATACTAAGTGGCCCAATTTCATTTTGAATTTTTGGGGTTTCTGAAAATGAAAAATAACTTTTCAAGAAATCGGAAAGTTCCTTCAGTTATTTATGGTGACGGTTGTTAAAAGACAAAACTAAGATACACTTCGATTTTTTCAGCAGTGTAACTTTATTTTCCTGGAGTAAAGCAGCTTCAAACTTTGAAATTCAAATATTTTTCTCATAACTTTGAACAAATTGAAAATCTCTATGCAAGCTTTGCAACCGCGAAATGAAATTGAAGTAATGGGCCATAAAAGACAGACCTAGATCCAGTTTTCGTGTTACGCTCTAGTTAGAAGTGGTTCCAAACTCATACCCATAAAATTCGCTCGAAATCGAGAATTTTGCAATTTTAAATGGAATAAGATAACTTTTACCTGAGTTTAGGTGTAACGGTGCAAGTTGGTTCGAAGAAACACGTCTTGACACGTAAAACAAGAGGCTTCCAGGAGCCTGTGTAGCTTATCTGTTTTTATTTGAACATTTTTGCAAATTTGAATTAAATCATTATCTCCAACAAGTTTTGAAATATAGGATAAGATATTTTACCTTGTGAGAATTTGTAAGTATTCGTCGACCACTTCGACGTTGGAAATAAAATGTAGTCCATGACATATGGAACATTTTGGCAAATTAAACATATCCTCTATTACAAAAACATAGGACAAAGGACATAAATAAAAAGAATTGATTATTTGGACAATGACACCTATAAAAATTAGTCGGACCACTTTGTCAGTGGAGATAGAATGTAGCTCTTGGTATGCCGAGCCCTTTTGCAGTTTAAACTATACCTCTATCTCATACTATTTAAGTGAAATATATAGAAAACAAATTTTATAAAAATCACTTAAAATTGACGATGATAGTGCTCCTACATGAATTCATTGAATTCATTGGACAACCTCGACATTAGGGATAAAATTTTGTCCTCGATTTAAACTTAGCCTTAATCTCAGACCTTTTTTAAATATATTTACATGTATAAAAATTACAAAGATTCGATGGTAAGAGGGCAATAATTCCTATAAGGATTCCTCTGACGGTTCAATGGTGAAAGAAAATGCAACTCTTGATTTTGCAATTTGAACTTAAATTATGTCTCAAGCCATTTTTGAAATACAAAAATCTAAAATTTTGCCGATAACAGGGAAATAAATCCTATAATGATTTGTTGGAAAACAAATCCCTACATCAAACCATTACTGAAATTTAAGTCAGCTGGTGTACAAATCCACAAAAATCTGACGATTATTAGGTAATAACTCCAATTCTGATTCGTTGGACAGCTTTGAGATATAATGTAGTATCTGATATGCTGAACATTTTTGCACTCAAATTCAGACATTTTTAGAAGTATATTACAACATGTATAAAAATTACTTGAAAAAAATTCAATGATAAAAGGGCAATAACTCCTATAAGGATAACTCTGACAACTTCAGTCTAGTGAAAAAAAACCACCTGAAATGCTTAACAGTTTTGCAATTTTAAATTAAAATCTGTCTCGAGCCATTTTTGAAGTACGAAAAATCACTTCAATGTTGTCAATAAAAGGGAAATAACCCCTTCAATGATTTTTAGGAAAACCAAACCTCTACCTCAATGTTCTCGTTATCATAGCTGAAACTGATACAAGACAAATTGTAAATCCAGTAAAATTTGACGATTAAAAGGTTATAGCTCCAAATAGGAGCTGCCCCTCTAAATCAGGATACTTTGAAAGCTTTGAGATAAAATGTAATCTTTGATATGCTGAAAATTTATGCAATTTCATTTTAATCTCTATTTCAGATCGTTTTTTAATTATAAAACATACAAAATTTGACGAAAAAGGACAAAAAGGTCTGATAAAAATTTATCGGACAACTTCGACAGTGGAGATTAACAGTGACCATTGGTGAAATCTTGATATGCTGAACATTTTTTCTATTTAAACTTTATCTCTTTTTTAAATATTTTCTTAATTAAAAAATAAAAGTCCTGAAACCTTTGAAAATTTCTACAAAACAGGCAATAAATCCAAAGGTGTTGTAAGAATTCCTTCAAAACCGTGCCGTTTTATATTCTCAATGTTTTGTCAAGGTAGTTAATTTTATGGCCTCTCCCTAATATGGAGCTGCAGTTCCGATACTATATTTTAATGCATTCTCAAATTTTACATGATTCGGACTATATTCCTCTCAGAGGAAGCAATGTCTAGTGTGAAAAGAAAGACAATCATGCTTTTAAAGTCCAGAGAACAACCAGAGTTGTCTCTCTTGCAAGTGTACAGTAAGCATGGAACGCAATAATACTGGAAACTTTATTTGATCTATAGTTATATAAACAAACTTTCCTCCATATAACAATAATATTAAAAATTAATAATACTTATTTATCCTCATTCTATACAATCTGAACACAAAAATACAAAATTCACACCTTTTATTGCACGTATCGGCCTTGTATGATGTAATTCGTGAAAAGAAATTTGGTGATAGCTGATGAATGAAGAGTCCGGCGAATGTATTCCGTTATCTCTATAGAAACATAAAACCCGTTTCCTTATGATATGAAATATATCATTCATTTATTCTAACGTCTATGCTGGACAGCCATTCGAGATAACCGTAATTCGACTTAAGTTTGATATGATGTCACATTCCTAATTTCAAAGCGAATGAAGAATTCAGTAAATGGTTGCAGAGCATAGTGGTCCTTACATGTAACGCTATAGTAAATTTACACACACAGTCACGATATCCTGGGACACTGTTCCTAAATCGTCGATAAAAGTAGCAACAATTCCCATCCATGAAAAATTCGAATACGTAGTTTAGGAATGATTTAATATGATATTTTGAGCATTGCACATATCTATGTTTGTTGTGCCTTCCATGGTGAAAATTTTACGGGACCTTTCGGTTTAATACTTGATAGTCTATCCATTCCCCCATGTCCCCTGAAACAGAAATTTAATACTTATAAAACATATCATTTTAGGTCAATCAAACATGTGTTAACCCATAACTTGAAGTCATCATTACAGAAGTTTTACGGTCGACAGCAAGATGTTGAGGACCGATTTGGAATATCTGTTTCCCAGATGACAATAGATCTTTCCCTTAAAAGGCTTAAGGATGCATGAAGGTGAAATTAAATTTTAAATAAATCTACGACTCTAAATTGATACCATAAATGGAAAGAGCACCGAGAGAGGAATAATGTCAGCTTTAAATATTGATGGGTTATGGACCTTGTTTAAAAGATTTTTCACATTTTAAAACGGCGGGAAAAGGCTCTCTTGGACTTTTACCCTAGTGTAACATGAACACATTATTGATTTCTTTCACATTGAAAGAACATTTACAATCTAATGAAATCTTGCTAACTGACCTTACATCAGCTACTGAAACCTTTGGTGACTAGAAAATTGGGTGTTATGGGGCAGACAATATTACAATATAATAATGGATAAAATCCAAGAAATCCGAATGACTTTTATGAATTCCAAAAAACCTCACCAGATTGCTGTTTAGTCTACCGGATTTGACATGTTCAAAAAGGTGGGTGTCTTATAAGAAGCAGGAGATGCTTACTCTACCGGTGCACCTGATCTCACCGGGTCCGTTTTGTTCATAGATCTACATATATTTCTTTTCTGTGTTGTCTTTGTATATATCTTTATATTTCCGATGTTGCAACCCCGCTGTCTCCAAGAAAGATAACCCAATGTAACAAAGTGTTTTCCCATTAATAAAAAAACAAATTTTGGCTAGCTACCTTGTATTATTTATAGTAAGTATATCCAAAAATAAGACCTGGGGTTATTACATCAAAAGAAAATAATTTGCACTCTTTGTTTGTCAGAAACAATCATATTACCACGTATTACGTTGGTGGTGCACAAAAATACAATGATTTTACCCCGAAACTCTTTCGATGCCAAAAACCTCCGATCAAAAGCATTTTGATGCTTGTTCTTTAATCTAGAAATAATCGGCTTATTTTTCTTTCTGATAATCTGTTTTTATCATTAACTGAATGTTAATTTATCTTATGATTACGATCTAAACTGGCAGGTGTGAATATACATACTTGACCAGCGTTAGCTGCAGTACATTTCCTGATTGTCTGATCAATTGATTGGCCTGCATGTGTGTCAAACTCCTGGCATCATTATTGCCAATACCGATTATTGAATCTCCTGGGGAGAGGACGCCGGCTACCGGACTCCCTGATTCAACCTACAACAGCAAATATAGAAATCTTTCTTAAAGTGACGTAAAAAGGAAATGATATTAATATAATCTCTAAATTTGAATTTACAAAGGGTCTCTGTAAATCTATCAATTTTTTTTTATATTTAATGACGGCTTTTAAGCGATATTGCGATGTCTCCTGGAAATGTGCCAAATTTAATTGCATAATTACAAACAAAACAGTCCTAAATATACATTGTTTATCTTGCAACATGCTCGTTTTGTTCATTTTCTTGAAGACTTATGTCAGCCTCATGTTGTAATATAGTACCCATCATTGTTTATTTGTTCTTCTTTTTGTTTGTTTTTGTTCTATACCCCGCCACACGCAGTGGCGTGGTATTATGTGATACCCTCAGTCGTGTGTCCGTCCGTCCGTCTTTCCGTCCGTCCGTCCACGAAGGTTTCCGACTGATAACTTGTGGTCAAGTTCGATTTTTGGTTCAGAGGTCCAAGGGGTTCTGGAGTTATGCCCCTTGAAACTTTGAAATTTGGCGAATTTTAGGGTTTCCGACTGATAACTTGTGAACGAAATAACGCAAGGTCTTCAAACTTGGTATGTAAGTTGTTTATCACAAAACTCAGGTCAAGTTCGATTTTTGGTTCAAAGGTCCAAGTGGTTCTGGAGTTAAGTCCCTTGAAACTTTGAAAATTTGCAAACTTTAGGGTTTCCGACTGATAACTTGTGAACGAAATAACTCAAGGTCTTCAAACTTGGTATGTAAGTTGTTTGCCACAAATATCAGGTAAACACCGATTTTGGTCGCAGCGGTCCAAGGGGTTCTGGAGTTACATGCCCCTTGAAACTTTGAAATTTTTCAAATTTTAGGGTTTCATATTCATAAATTGTGAATGAAATAACATAGTCTTCAAACTTGGTATGTAAATTGTTTACCACAAAACACAGGCCAAGTATAATTTTGGTTTCATTGGTACACATAGTTCTGGAGTTATGCCCCTTTTTACTTAGAAATTTTGCGAAACGTGGCAGAGTATCATGTAATCCACCATTACTATTTTTTTGTTTTTTGTTTTGTTTTTGTTTTGTTTTATGTTTTGTTTTTTGTGTGGTTTTTGTGATTTTTTTTGTTGTATTTTTGTGTACATTGTATGATTACAGTAACAAAATAAATGTAATATTGCTTCGGGTTGTCGTGATGTCAAGTACGTGTGCCAAAATTCTAAAGGAAACTTATATTCACAATAATTGTCATTGAAAAATCGTCGATTAAGCACAAAACAGAGTTGATGCTGGTTTTGATTTGCGTAAGACTCTCGGTTGGTGGTGAAGATTTCCGGATACATACGGGGAGTGAAAGGCGAGGTGAACGTTCGGATAGATAGGAGACTGATGGATTGGGGGGGGGGGTACTTGAGCGAGAATTTGAATATTTGCTAACGTTGTAAAACTATATGAGGCTGATGTTAACGTGCTCGTGTGATAGCAATTATAAAATCTGTTTTTACAATGTTCATCACATACTTTGATCATATCTTAACCTGACGCCTGCATTCAATAATCAGCAAAAATACCAGCAATCATATAGACATATTATTTGTATTAATAGAACAAGGAACCAGTCGAGTATTAGATTTCAGTCAGACTAATTTGGACCGTGTCTGTAGTAATAATTAGAAACAGAGGTTAATGAAAAATGTCAGCTTCTGTTTTATATATAAGAAAACAATTAACTTTCAATTTAATGTTAAATTAACATCAATTACATAAATAGGTATAGTGTAATATTTGATGTTCATCTTTATCTAAATTTTTGTACTTAAATTTCAATGAGGCATGAAAACATCCAAGGTAATAGAAAATGTTTGAAATTCGAACGAATCAGTATCTAATTGTACGTTATCATATCTATATGTGATACCAAAGATCGGGCACCTGTTTTTAACACGAATTTTATTCGATTTGTTTTGAAGCATGTATCAGAAAGACTCTAGAAATTCATGTAGAATTAAAAAAAATTAAAAAAAAATATACTCGTGAAAATAGAGCAGAAAACTACACAATCTAGTAATATTGTAATTCCATACGTTCACCTACCTTTTTGATCTGCAGTGGTATATTGAAATCCCGTCCACCCGCAAGTCTGAAGCCCCAGGCCTGGCCCGGACTTCTTTGTATCTGCACACTTGCCATTCTACAAACGACCGCACTCTGCTATTCAAGTCTTTTAATATGTCCAAAAATGAGCCTGTTTTGATACTTTCCACAACCTATGGGATCCTCCTGAAGACAAGATAGCTAACGTAATAGAACTAATCACATGATTTCTGGCACGCTACAGTCACAACGAGATTCTCATCTGTTTGTGGAGGATAAACAAGAAATGCTAAATATAAACAGACATTCCAAAGAGATACCGCCTATCATTAAATGATATGTCTATATCTCCATAGTTATGTCTTACAATAGAACAGAAAAATTACAAACATATTGAATTCATCTTTCTACAGAATGAAATTTTACTTCTGTGAAATGGAGCAAAATTCAACAATTTTTGGCCAGTGGAGGACGTCTGTACCGAGGTCTGTGCCGAACTAAAGAAATAATTTCTTCAATCGCTTTCGATATGCTGTTCCAACACTAGTAATCAATTTTTGATATAACAAAAACCCGTAAAGTCCACGTTGGCCAAAGTAGCTCAGTTATATATCTCTACTAGTATATGTTATTTATTGTTGTAACCATATGTTTGTATGCACCGTGTTTGAATTTGCTTGGGCTCTACGAGTGTAATTTGCATATACAGTATATAAGATATCACTTTTTCTCCTGATTTCAATATACCAACACTTCAAAAATTGTATATATTAAAGATTTTACCTCAAATACTATGGTTTCATTAATGAATGTTCGTTTCTTTCTACTTGATTCTGGATATTAGCTGTTTGTTATACCCATGATTGTGTTAGTGCGACCTTCGTATCCGCAACTCGGCCTTAATTAATGGAACTTTCAGATGACGCAATAGTGAATTTTGATCTGACCAATGTTTAGTAGTTTTGTAGGTCTATACTATGCTTTAAAGGTTCGATACTGCTGACAAAAGTTGAGAGTTTGCTCAAACAACATTAAAGTTCAAATATAAAGATAATAACTTTACCTCACCTC
>MJUU01035991.1:338480-351725 GCA_002080025.1 Modiolus philippinarum
AAGTCCATACCTGCTAACTGACATGTCCCACATAAACCATATTTGTATGTATGATGCATTTTTGGATGACAACAATGCATGCTTCGGATGCTGACTGTGACCTATATTTCACGCATGAGTGACCTTGTTAAGTAGACTGGTTAAAGTCCATTCCCACTTACTGACATGTAACTATATTGGTATGTAGGATGCATTTTTGGATGACAACAACAATGCATGCATCTGATGCTGACTCTGTCCTATATATAAGTCATGATCGACTTTATAAGGTTGAATGGTTTAAGTCCATTTTCGCTTACTGACATGTTCCACATTAAACATATTGGTATTCATGATGCATTTTGGGCTAGCAACAACAATGCATGCTTGGGATACTGACTGTGACCTACATTTATGCATGAGGGACTTGGTTAGGTAGAATGGTTAAAGTCTATTTCTGCATACTGACACTTCCCACATCAACCATATTGGTATGTATGATGCATTTTGGGCCAGGATTACAGCTGGAGTGAATGCATTGCATGAATGAATCCGTTAAGAAGAATGATTATTGTCCATACCTGTTTACTGACATGTTAAACATGTGACAATGAGGTGAGCTTAGCAGGCTGTGGCTGCTTTCTATGTTTATTAATGCATGCACATCTTCACAAAAATGCATGACTTCACTTTTGAAGGACCTTTAAAATCCAACACAACATATAAGAGTTGGACTTACAAGAATGGTGTATACAGACAGACAGACGCCACCATTCAAACATCCTTACGTCCAATAATGGTTATGAACTGCTGTATTGCACATCTACAGATCGCAAACTTCACTTTGGTTACATGTAATTTAAAGTTTATTGCAATGTCAAAAGGGAGTTATAATTACAGGATGACAGACACACAGACGGACGGAACAAAATGTCCTTGATCCCAGTTATCGCTCATTGTTTATGAAGGGTTTAATAAACAAATTTGTGTACTTCCTCTCAGTAAAGTTTCATCGAATTGCATACGAGGGGAGTTTCGCTTACAAAATTAAGAATGGTTTAAAGACAGACGGCTAACAGATGGACAGACAAAAACTTTGTTTGCGGGAATATGATAAAAGAAATCACAAATAAGTAGCACTATGTTTATTATCTACAAACATAACAAAATCATAGATACTGTACATAAAATAACAAATTGTCAACAAAAATCACAATAACTGAAGTCACTATGAACAAACTGGTTTTCTAATTGCTGTGTCTTAACTCGACGTCGTGACTGTTCTCTCTGTTGCTGAACCATCTGGACATGAGAAGTGTATTCTGGGAATTTTTCCAGGAAATAATTGGGAATTTGCCGCCGTCTACCTTGGGCTCTACTTCTTCTGTTGGCAAACCAAGATTTGACTTGTGATACACTGATGTCTGTCACCTTCGCTAGTTCCTGTTTTTCCTGTTCTGTTGGGTAAGGATTTTCACTGTGCTGTTCGTACCACTGATTAAGAACTTCTCGTGCCTTGTTACCAAGCTGTCTGTTGTTATTATTGCTACCTACTGGCTTCTTTTTTCCACCAAGCTTCTGTTTGATTGGGTGTTTGTTTCCCGTAATGGACAATGTGTTGAAACAACGGAGTCGTTTATTGGCCATCCATTTCTTCACTTGCTGTGACGTAAGACTCGTGAGAATGGTTAAGGTATCTACTTCTTCATCTGTTGGGTACGGATAATTTACGTGACTTTCGTACCAGTTTGTAAGAATCGTGCTAGCTTCTGAAGATATTTGACGTGATTTTAACACTTCAGTCTCAGTTTTTGGTTTCTTTTGGTGTTGGAGTCCTGACTGATGGTCCCCTTCAAATTTTCTTTTGAGTGATGGTTGCTGTGACTGCATTGGAGGCGTTGAGTCTGACTGTGGTTGGTTAATTTGGTTGCAGTGAACGTTGTCCTGGCGCGGTGAAATAAAACTCTCCAAAAGGTCGGGAATGTGTGTTTGTGGTTGATAATATCTGTGCTGGTTCAAATCCGGAACAGATGGAATGATGTCTGCAGCAGCCAAAGCAAGTCCAAGGACATCCATGTCTGGATAGTGGTTTGTTTCTGTAGAAGCAGGTGAGTCTAGTGAACAAGTATCCGCTGACGGGCATGAGGTCACATGAAAATTTGTTTTCACCTGTTCTTGCAGCAGTAGTTCGTCTAGCTTGGTGTTTGTTTCAGTAATCAGCTGTAGTCTGGATCTGTCAAATGTTTGGTGTACAATCTTGATTTGGTCAGGAAAGACAGAACTTTGTTGTAGATATCGAGCAACTTCCAGCTTGTTTACTTCTTTGCTGTACTGACATTCTATTTCACGTGCTTTTGTCAAGAACTCTTCATCTGATCTAAATTGAAGGAACCTTTTCTGCAGTCTGAGATGTGCCACGTGGATATTGGAGATTCTGTTTATTTTCTTTGGTGTTTCGTCCCATTTAACGTTGATCAAATTAGTAGGTACTTGCATGTGAAGGCATTCCTCTGCGAGAACTTTGGACAGGTCCTCAAACATAGGATTACATTGCAGATTATTGAGGTTAGGTTCAGCGCCGTTCTTTGTACATCTAGTTGAGGATGTCTTGTCGGTGTGTAGCAGAAGCCGTCGGCGGGTATTATTTCTTGTGTTGATTGTATTGGTCCCTTTTGATTGGGGACAGACCTCATCCGATTCTGTGGGCTTGCTGTTGAAAATAGAAGTTCCCATGACAGGTGACATCTCGGCATTCTTCATACTAGACAACGTTAAGTACGGAGACATAAACTTCAAAATGTCAACCGCCTCTATGTGGTCACTGAAGTTGGACGGAGAGCCGAAGTGGAAAACATCCTTAGCTTTATACGGAGTTTCCATATCCCAATCTTTTAGTGTCTATAATAATTATGTCTATAAATAATTTATTGAACTGCAAATGATATGATTTGAATTTCAGACTAACTGTTTATATACCTTACCCTGTTACCTGGCATGTCAGTCTCATTCTCAGATTATTTTGAGTTTCCAATAAAAACATGATTTTGTCTTATTTATCATATTGAGTAACTTTCATGTACTATATCTTATTAAATTTTCTTATAAAAACATGTTTTTGTCTTATTTATTACATTGAGTAACTTTCTAGTACTATATTATCCCATTTTATTTACTCCGTAATTAGTCATAATTAAAACCTATTATTATACAATCAATTACAACTAGCGCTAATTAATTTTGGGCTCTAAATAAACTGTTACAAAATATGATGATTAAGAACTGCATGGATATGTACATTTTTTTTTTGTTTTTTGTTGTTTTTTTTTAATAAAATACTTAAAACAGTGAGTATTGCAGTGCTTATTCGTCTGTTATTTTTAAAATTAGAAAAAATATAAACCTTGAACAAGCAACTATATATATATATACAAGTTATAACATGTACAAAAATTTTGTACAAGTTATGAAAAATTTTGAGTATCTTCTTTTCATCAAGAATTCTGACGTTTCAAACAAATTCAAAGTATATTTAACAAAATCAGAACTAAGACAAAGTAACTGAACCACTATGGTTTAAAATAAGTGCGTTTTAGCATAAAACAAATGCTGCTAAAGATTTTGTTGTAAAATAAGCACATTAAAGTTTGCAAGTCTACTGTACTTTAATTACTTAATGTTGGTTTTGAAATATTATGAAAAACGTAAGTCTTAAATTTAGATTTTCTAACACAAATGTCATTTTTCGAGTTTTGTCACAGAAGTTTGTTGTCTTTATAATATCAAGTAAGTATGGATGTCAGCACATCTTGTACAATATTTCTGTACAAGTTATAACTTGTACAAAATCACAACATGTACACAACATATATATAGTTCAGCTCATGTTGTGAAATCTGAATTCAACATTTTGTTTTTTAAAGACTGCAGATTTATAATATTCTTCTAAAATTTTGAATCTTTTTTTGTAATCCCCGCATTTCGAAGTTTTTCTATCCTGTCTGTCCGGCACCTTTATTGTGACGCTAACTATCTCTATGGACCAACTTATTTGGCACCTAATAGGCTAACGGCTAACGCCGAACAGCGTACGCCCTATTTTTACTCCAAAAAAATAAACCGGCTACCATTCAAAATGGCGACAGCTGTACCGGCTATGGCTGTACTTGCATTTATCTAGGCGAAAACTGCGGTGCCGGGGAAGATGAGGCAATTTCAACAGCAGTAGAGTGTTCAATGATACCAGTGTTTGTTTTTAAGGGGTTAAAAGCCATAAAATATGCAATGTCATTGATATTTTATTGATAATCGCAAGATGCATTGCTCTGCCAAGATTGGTGCACTTGTTTCAGGAAAAAGTCGTACGCCTTTCACCGGCGGCGAGCGCCCTTGCAAGTGTTAGATTAACAATAATATTGTATATTTCTCTTCAACATCATTAAGTATGAAGATGAATTGCACATATAAACACGATTTTTTCGCTTAATGGTTGTTTTACAAAATTTGCATCTTTAATTTCACTCAAGTACACTCTATCTGCCATCTTGGAATGAAAACTCTGGAGACAGGCGAGGGCGGCATACGCTGTTTCTGCGCGCACATACGAGTATACCGGTGATCAACCGCGCATGATAGGCGTACGCCTATTGGTGCCAAACAAGTTGGTCATACATTTTTAGATTTATGGTATAGAATTTTAGCATATATGCTGTTAGATTACATAGAATCAGTATTTAATGATACGGGTATGGAATATATTTTTTTAGTCAGTTTGAATCTTATAAAGACATTACTTGGCCAAATTTTAAGTAAACAGTTTATTTTATACAGAAGTGGTTTAGCAATGTTATCGTGATCATTAATTCGTCTCGTGGGCAGTTTTATCCCTCTTTAAAAAAAGAATTTCAGTTGGAAAATTAATTAAGTAGATTGCCCGTATCATCCCGAGTTTGGATCACTGTGATTAAGGACTTACAATTTGCGTTTTGTAATGAAAATGTTGGTGATGAATACCATATATAGTTTGTTTGTAATGATGTTAACTTGTTTATCTTAGAAATAGATATTTAGCTTCATACTATATGAACAATCCTAATTATAATAAAATGATAGGACTGTTACCATACCGTAAAACATAGGTTTATAAAAGGTTTTCAATATATATTCGAAAAATCGCCCTCCTCCTCCCGTTACACTAAATATTTGTATATTTTTAATATGTTTCAATGATACTATTATGCTATTTATAAGTTCATTGCGCTTAATAATTCACGACATGTTCATTCTATTATGTTTAGTTTCTGTATTATGTATAATTTGTCCTCATGTAACACATTTATAAATTGTGTAGGAGTGTATCTAATATTTCTTGAAATCTTGAATCTTGATACTGGTTTTGGTGCGAGCAAGAGGCTCCAAGATGTCCATTTTAACACAATGGCATGCGACGCGAACTTCTACATTTTTTGCATTTAGGAAATTAATTTTGTTGTAGAATTGTTGCATATTTGTAAGCTTTCGGAATATTGGTTCCGATTTGAACTTTGGCGAATTTCCTAAAAATGTCAAAAACTAATAATCTTTGAAATTTAACATACAATCTCATATTTAATCCAATCCTTAGGGTCCATTCGGAAAACTAAAAATCAAAAGGTATGAATCAATATTGGTAAATTTCCCCGAACTATCAAAGACCACTTTTTTTTTATTCTACCCATCAACCAATACTTATTCACTCTGTCATTTATAATTATTATTAGGGATGTCAACGAGTAACCGGTTACTCGGTTAATCGGTCGAATAGGGTGTAACCGGTTAGTAAAATCGGTATTCGAGTACTCGGCGTCAAAATTTATTTCAGTTGTATACTGTTATGTGTGCAATCCACATCGCTATTTCTATTTATTTAATTGATTGGATACATATCAAAGACTAATTAATTGACAAGTTGTTTACATAACTGATAATTTGATAATTACTTTTTAATTTTCAGTTCTATCATATTGTCTTCAAATGTAGTCCAATAAGCTAACTTAATTTACTAATTATCCACCTATAGAAATTATAGAGTTTACTTAAATTATCAAAATGTTGAATTATAATGTACTGTTATAACAGAATATATATGCTAGAATTCTTAAATTTATGAACATGCATTACGTAGAATAATACAAAAAATATTAATGTATTGTGGTTTGAACATTTTATGAGGGGACTGGACATGCCTCTACACAAAATAAAGTAAACTATAAGTTAGCTAAAGTACATCACGAAAATTTGTAATTCCACTAGAAAATAACCAAATTTGTACAGTTTGAAAAACAAAAGCAAAAATATTTATGGATTAAAATAGTGAAATAATTATATAACCCAAGAAGAAAGTAGATTATCACAGGGGCGTTTTCCTGAGATGACGATTAGAAAGTATCTAATGTCTTGCTTATATAATTTTTCCTTTGTATCCATATCTCGATGTACATCACGAAAAAGAGAAACGAATTTAATTATTTATTCATAATATCTAGAAAACATTCAATATTTCATTAAAAACCGGTTAACCGGTTAATCGGTCGAAAGGTTTTCCGAATAACCGGTTACAGTATATCTGTGAAATTGCCATCCCTAATTATTATGTATTGTTATATGACCTGTTGTTGCACATGTATGCGTCTGAGTGTTCTTCTAAAATCTAAAATCTTAGAATTTGTTTCAGTTATAATTACTTTTCAATTTCCCCAATTAGTTTTGAAAAAGATATATGATTCCAATTTTGGTAAATTTCCTTAATTCTTTCAAGAATTATGAAATTGAAGTGATTTGGTCATCTCTATGGAAGTAAATTGGCAGTAACGTGCACAGATAAACAGCTAAACCAGTTGTGAATGCATGACACATTCTTAATAACTAAAATTGAAATTCCGCCCTCCATCGTTCAGAGATGCACAAAGTGCATATTCTTCTTTTGTAAATACGCTTCTTTTTATACCCCTTATCATCTGTGCTAAACCGTTATTCATAAACCGCGGCAATTCTTCTACCAAACGCATCTCCTGACAATGAACTATTGATAAAAAGAATCTGTTTAATGGGAATTTTAAATTTCAATTTTATGTGATATTTGGAAAAGACAGGACCAAAAGGTTAAAAACCAGGACATTTATCTCCGATCTCTCAACAAAAAGGACATACACAAAATCCTTAATTTTACAACAAACCAAACAGGTGATATCGTTTCGTTATTATGTAACTGCTTTTGGCATATCTGCCATTTACACATATATTGAATGGTACAAAATAAGGTCATAATCCGGAAAACTATCAAAATTATTCTCCTAAACCTAAAATAGGACCAAATCGCTCCAAAACAACACGACCTCGAATGACAAATATGTCTTTTGTGTAAACGGGTCAAAAGAATTTGTCTAGCCACTCAGTATCTTTGACATGTAAGGAAATAAATGGAAGGGTTTTTTTCAGTGTCTCACCATCTTCTCGAACTCAAACCAATGGTTGTCATAACTTTGGCACTGTAGAAAAAAGAAGGGAAACGGGGAATGTGTCAAAGAGACAACGAACCAAAGGGGAGTAATAACAACTCAAAGCCACCATAAGATCTTCAATGAACGGTGAGAAAACCCCACACCCAACGGCAGGTCGGAGTCGGCCCCTGAACAAAGAGCAATCAAGTCCAGCGAAATAAACATCATCCTAGACTCCTATAGACATAAAGCAAATTAACTAGAAAAAGGACAAGACACACAAAGGCTTAATAAATTCCTGACTTAGGACAGGCGCAAACCTGCTGCGGCGGGGTTAAACTAGTTTTATTGGATCCAAACCTTCCCCCTACAGCCAATGTGATAAATCAAAAAACAATCGTAACAACAGTAAAATTCAGCTGGCAACAGGACTGAGTCAATTGTGAAAAATGAAACTGAGAGAACTAAATATACGGACAAAAAGTAGTTTCTGTAGTTTCGAAATAAGTTGGCAGTATTTTTTCACGGAATTTCGACCCAGTGCTAAGGTCATTTTGGCGAGGTGCTTCACGATGTACTCAAATTACAATTGTTTCTTCTGTTACTTTTCCGAATATTATTGCTAAACCATTTTTGACTTTTTATTCCTTATATTTACTGCTCTTATATAGTTTTACGCGGCATACCCAACGGTTTTTTGTACAGATGCCATGTCTGAAAAGTATATGGTCCATTGAAAATACATTAAGCATTGTTTTTTTCTTTATATCCTCGCAAACGAATTTTATTTATTTTTTTTTGAGTATATAGGAATCAACATGTGTGTCTTCCATGGTCTGTGTGTTTGGTGAGTGAAATGTTATGGAGTAAATGCACATGAGACAAAGACTCTAACTAAAACACAAGCAAAGGAACAACGCTTTTGTTGTTATTCTTCATCTTGAAGTCACCATGAGGCCTTCAACAATGAGCTTTGCTCATACCTCATAGTAAGTTCAAGGCGTCTGCCAGCCCCGGTTTGAGCGGAATCGAGCAACTCTACATCCATGTCTTTACTGGTCATGGGTGCGCGATTGTCAACAAACATTAATTAAACTGGCAAAGTGCTCTTACAATCACTGTCATCCTTTGCCCGACAAAAGCACTAATGTCTTAAGCTAGTGGACGATTCCCACGTATAGACAAGCACGGGCACTCATCAAGTCGAATGTAAGAAAACTTGGCATTATAAATTAGTGAGATGTGGACACTTTAAACAGGTGGTCAGAATTACTTTTCGAAATTACAAAAATAAATGCCAAAATTGGAAAGTATAAATATAGGTTATCCATATGAGAAATTCTCTCATGAACAAGTACACCAAGACTGATATATGCCAGTAGAGAGCATACGGTTTGTATGACCATCCTTCCTTTTTTTACCTTCGGTCTTTTTTTCAAATGCAATTGATTTAACTGACTGGGGGATTTTGATGAAACTTTACACAAAAGAAGGAAAGTATATACAAATGTGCATGATTTGAATTTTCACGAATTATAGCTTAAGTGCAACTTCCTTATACCACATGAAGCATTATGACGAAGAAGGACGTTCTATGTAGCAGTGTTTTGCATTTTCGCCGATTTGTATTCCTTTTGCTCCGATTTTTTCTTTTAATTGTGCCGATTTGTTCTTTCATTTCCATCGGTTTTTTTTTCATTTGCGCCGATTTTTCACAGGCTGATTTCTACGGAATTGTATTGATGTCACATAAAGAGAAAATTATCTCGTAAATATGGGATAATATCTCATAATTATGAGATAATTATAAAACTAAAACATGTTCAATTTTCTGTCCAAATATTAATTATTGTCATCTTAAATTATAATCGTTTTAATCCAAAAGCATATTATGATTCCAGTACCCGGAATACTAGTATCACTGTCAAACGGACAATGCCACTACGAAGACACCCCAATACTGCTGAGTTCTAGACCGTCAGCAAGAACAAGATTCACTTATTACAAACTGTCCTTTCATAGAAATATTTATACCACAGGGCAACGAGCTTGAGCACAAATATAATTAAAAAAGTAAGACTCGGTACATACGACATAAAGCCGGATTGAACAAGGAAGATATCATAACATATCATGACACATGTTCAGATTATGTCATGGAGGTAAAAAATAATTAAAAAGAACCTGGAGGAAGCACATTTCCAAACAAATAGAGAAAAGGGAAAAACCACTTTCATAGTTTATGTATTTAGTTGTCACATTATGTAATGTAGCTGTACTTGTATTTATTCTGAAAATGTTTTTTATTATGAGTCTTCTAATTACTGTAAATGAGTGTGCGCAATAAATTACTTATGTATGGAATATGATCTCTGTTTAAAGACATCCGTTATTTGTGGTTGTATATTTGAAGTTTTCGTGTTTTTTTGTTTTTGTTTTTGTTTTTTTTTTTCGTTTCTCGTGTTTAATACTCCATTTACCTATTCATGAAAGATAACTTATTATTACATTCCATTTTCTTTGTAAGTATATATCGATCCCATAACTTATTGTGTTCAAATAAAGCAACAAAAATGAATATTTTACAATTTATTATCAACAAAATCTGTAACAAAACATTAACAATTAACTAAGCACCATGAATTACATATTAATGCACAATGTTTTAACAAAAAATCATGAAATCAGCACACTATGAGAGTCAATTATAACATATTCAGTGTCTGTGTTGATGGGCGAGTTGTGGTGAAAGTCCGTTGTAGTACTGTTGACTGTATCCAGGATACATAACTGGTGACATGTGACTGTATCCAAAGTAGTATGGTGACACTGGTGTATACACTGGTTGATGCTGGTAGTTGATGAACCCCTGTTGTTGCGATGAAGGTTGACTGGGACTAGGTTTTCCAATACTAGCAAACTGTGTAGTGTCGACAACGCCGTGTAAGCTTTTGATTTGACGTTTTTCTTTCATTCTGCGGTTCTGGAACCACCATTTGACTTGATGTTGACCGAGTTTGAGTCGCTTCGCGAGTCGTGGACGTTCTTCAACAGCAAGATACTTGCTTTGACTGTAGTACTTTTCCAATTCCTTCAGTTGTGAGTTGGTGAATGTAGTTCTCGATTTCTTTGCGGGTTGGTCGTTGCTTTCCGAGTCATCTGAGTATGGACCAGGTGATTTTGAGTCTGAAGTACTGAGGATACTATCATCTGAGTTGATTGAGTCATCTGTGCGTTTCCTTTTTTGATGCGACGCTTTCTCGAATGCTGGTAGTGGTTGTGTTGTGAAGTCGTATACAGTTGCAGTACATTGGTTGTAGGTGAAGATATCTGGGTAGACACTTTCAACCCTGCTACTCTTTGCTAGTTCTTCAATACTAAAAGACATCTTGGCAGGCTTAAACTGAAATGCCATTGAAGTCATTTTGCTAACTAATTTTCTCGATGTTTGGCGTTTTATGACTAGATTGGTTATGACCCAAATTCGTAAAAAATCGGTATTTATACCGTTAATTCTGAACACTTTTCAATTGGTCATGATCTCTCCTATCAAAACAACTTGACAACATGATTATGAGGGCTGAAAACAGTTGAGAGTATCATGATCATTGACATCTCATTAAAGACACAAGCCAAACCATTCTATTTTCGTTAACTAGTTGATTGACACTTATTAAATATATATTACAAGCTCTCTTTTACCAAAGCTGGCATTATCATCTATTACTAACTACAAAGGCTAATTAATCAAATGATTTGTCTTACAGTTGTTAATCAGATGATGATGATCATTATTAAAAAAATAATAATTAAAGCTGTCATCAGAGAAATTGAATATTACTGTCAAAATTAAAAACTCATTTTTTTTGTGATAAATATTTAATTGCAGTTTATTTTTATAGTTTTTTTTAAACATTTTCTTCTTTCTTCATTTTTTGCTTTGGTGTTCATTTGGCGATTTATTTACATTTTTATTCTTTTTCGTCTTGCATTTAAACAATCTAAAAATAATTTATATTTTGGACGTTACGAATTTATGTTGTAAAATCATGAAATTATATNTTTTTCCTTGTCATTGAATTAAATATTTATTTGACTATTTGTCAATAACTATTTAAAAGAACAAACAATTAAGTCTTTAATAGAGAAATGAAATATTACTGTCCATTTTTTTTGTTTTTGTTTTATTTTATTTTTTTTTTCGCCTCTCTTCCCTTTTTTGTGTCTATATTCTAGATGTATTTACCTTTATTCTATTAAGCCTTACACTACCAATCGGAAAATAAGCACTTTGAATGTTACAAATTTATGTTGTTATATTCATAAACTTCTGTAAAATGAACAAAACAATAAATAAAGGATATCACAAATTAAAAAAATTATTATGGGATTTACTATATTTTTCATTAAATCGAATATTACGCTTATACACCAATAATTATTTTTCTATTAAAAAGATAGATCTTATACGAATAAAATAGCGATAAGAAATAAAATGATTATTGAAAAAGACTGATGGGTTGAAAATATAGAATGAAATGCCATTCAATGATTTTTTCAGACGATTTCTGTATCAGTGGTATATATTAATTATGTCCTGAATAGACGAAGATTAAACTGAAGAATGTCTCAGTATTCCTTCTCCATAAAAAATTCATCCCGTTTAATTTACACATACCATTTCACGGAATTTTTATAATATGATCAGAAGTTTGAAGGCTGTATACCATTTCCGGGAATCCAGTATACCTAGTATTGCTGTACAAGTTGTTCCTCGGATCGAGTTTTGAATTTTAAGCAGAAAACACTGTCACGTTTATAGAATGGATATATTGTAGTACATATGTGTTAACATAAATTTATAATAAAAATATATATTATAAATTTTTTAAAGTTAGCCGGAGGACTGACTTTCTAATCAATATTTTTCTAAAATAATTGACAGTTTTTAATATATCGTGAATTTGTGGAATTTAGATAATTGATCATATTCGAAACTGGGAATTTTTATGAAGGAATACCAGTACCATTTTTAAATGCACCACACTGCATAAAATTATGGTATTCGTGGCCGTTATCGTTTGAGCCACAAAAGTTTCAGTCTATCATGCATCTGCATACCCTGACACCTTTCTGTCTCTACAGGCAATCGGTTACTTCCACATCCAAGTTTTCCTATAATTAAAACAAAATATTTTTGCAGCAGAAAAATACCGTTCAAAAGCAAATTCATGTTTAAAAATACTGTTGTAGATAGTTTCAGGGGTTCGTTCATCAAATGTTACTGTTATTGGAATGGTCTTTTACAATTTTTATTCCATATTTTTCACAACCAAAAGTTGGGTGCTTTGTTTATTCCAACGCCATATAGGAGTAAAAATGTTTTCAATGAAAAAGGTAAGTTGATGAGTAACTAGAAAACACGAGGGGACTTTATAAACATAAGTGGGTGATATAAATCGGATAATGGATAAAAACGATACGCTAGGCTAAGGAATAGCCTTGGATAGAAAATTGATTGCGTGTTTGATTGACAAGGGTGTGGTGGCTCATGATGCATTTGTATACTCAAATCAATACTTGAAGTAAGCCTTTCTCTATGGAACGCCATAGCTGTCTGCTGTGGTGGAAAATTAAATATATCCAGTAGCCTACTCTTTATGTTCAGTACTTCTTTCTTTATATTGAATGGTTTTTACATTATGTTCAGTAGGGACACCATTATGTTCAGTAGATATTTCATTATGTTCAGTAGGGACACCATTATGTTCAGTAGATATTTCAATATGTT
>MJUU01035992.1:4002-25113 GCA_002080025.1 Modiolus philippinarum
TACATACCTGTCTGGATTGGCTGTTAAAGGAACAGGTAAGTTATATTACAGAACAATGTCTGAGGAGGATATACATACCTGTTTGGACTGGCTATTAAAGGAACAGGTGAGTTATATTACACAACAAAACCTCAGGAGGATATACATACCTGTCTGGATTGACTGTTAAAGGAACAGGTAAGTTATATTACACAACAAAGCCTCAGGAGGGTTTACATATTTGTCTGTATTGGCTGTTAAAGGAACAGATGAGTTATATTACACAACAATGTCTCAGGAGGATATACATACCTGTCTAGATTGGTTTTTGAAGGAGCAGATACGATGTATTACATAATAATGTCTCAGGAGGATATATATACCTGTCTGGATTGAGTGTTAAAGGAACAGGTAAGTTATATTACACAACAATGTCTCAGGAGGATATACATACCTGTCTTGGTTGTCTATTGGAATGAATAGTTAGGTTATATTACACAGACATGTCTCATTCTGTTAAATGAGGAGGTTCATTATACAGCACAGCAATCCCACCACAAAACTTAAAATGAACAAATTAAGGGATATAAAGTATTACATGTGACAAATCCCTACAAATACATGGTAAGAATAAACAAATGGAACACGTTTTCATTGTTGTCCTAGAGCTTGACGTCACCATGAGGCCTTCAACAAAGGGCCAACACTCCTACCTCATAGTAAGTTCAAGACGGGCCCTAGCCCCAGTTTGAGCGGAATTCACGTGCTAAATGTTGAACAACGCTACAGCCATGTGAAAACACTAGATTAGACAGATGACAAAATGGCTCATTACCGGACAAGGACTTACGCTTCACCATGCATCGATTTGTCTTGCCTGTCAATTTCAAATTTATGATCATGGATTAAAAATCTTCACATGCCATGTCACAACATGGAATTGTGGCATCAAGTCAAATTTGAACACTGATATTAAGATTATGTTTGGCTTATGCAGGATATTTGTTCAAGCCAGTAAAGTGAAAATATGATACTTATTATAGGTATTGGTAGTGGTATTGTTTTGATGGTTTTTTTGCCTTCTTTCTCTTATTTCACAGAGTGGATCTTTGGAATTGTATGGATAATATTATTTGTTATAATAACACTTACCAGGGATGGCAGAATTGCTATATACTACGAACAAGATTCTAGAAAATTAATAAAACTGCATTACCATTACCATAAATAAGATAATTACAGTGCTTTCAGTCATAGTATAAATGCATCGAACGATGTATACATACTATGCCCTCATTGGATTTTTACAACACTTGTAACTTAAAGACCCTTTTTAATTGTTAAAGAAAAATTGCAATACATGTTAAATAGAAACTTTACATATGGTATGAAATCATAAAAAAAAAGTTTTTAGAGGAACACACTAATAGGTTACATTGATAGATAATTATATATGATAAAAATTTAATACAAAAAAAATTCTAAATTAAACAATCTTAAACGATATAATCAAATCCATATCTATAACCAGTAATCTGACCAAGTCCCCCATCAAACAACGAAATTTCTTTGGAAAACAGTGGGAAGTTAAAATAATCAACACTAAGAAATGTCTGGATGTGATCAAATGACCCTTACAAAGGTAAATGAACAAATAAAAGGATATGGGGTAAATGTACAGGGGACAAAATCCCTATAAATGCATGGTAAGATTAAGCAAATGAAACAACGCTTTCCTTATTGTTCTTCATCTTGAAGTTACCATGAGGCATTCTACAAAGAGTAAACACCCCTACCTCATACTCTATTCAAGACGGTCCCTAGCATCGATTCGGGTGGAATTCATTTGCTAAATGTTGAACAACGCCACACCCATGTATTCGCTTCTTTCATGGATGCGAGGTCGTCAACATGCATAATATATCGGGCAAGGTTCTCTTACAAAACACTGCCCGACAAACGGATCAATAGACAATAAAACATATAGACGATCACATGGCACTCATCGAGTTGATTTTAAGAAAACCTGGCAAGTGAAATCGGGAGATGTGGGCAATATATGTACAGATGGTCTGAAAAGTAGTTTATTTTTTTACAAACCAAGAAAGCCAAATGTTGAATTTTGATAGTGCATTCATATGAGAAATTCTCTCATGAACAAGTACACCATAACTGGCAAAATTAAGAGCATACACCTCAAGCACGTGGAATCTTTTTACGGACCCAAAACTGCAAAAGAGACAAACTCCACCATAAATGAACAAATAAAGGGATATGGAGTAAAAGTGCATGGGACATACTCCCTATAAATACATGGTAAGATTAAGCAAATGGAACAACCTTTCATTATTGCTCTTAACTGATATTAAGGCTTTCAAAAATTTCAAAAGATTCTGTACTACTCATCATGTGATTACTACATGATATATGGATAGTAATATTGTTTATTCTCTAACTAATAATGAAAAAAATTAAACTGACAAAAATTGTGTGGAACCTAAATAAATCTCTACAAGAAGTGCTGGACAGATTGTAGTAAAATCTATGAATACCTATATTTGCAGATATTCCTGTTTTGAATTGTATAATACGGTCAAAATTCTTGACTGAAACTATCAAATAAATACATCATTCAGTTGTGTTCGATTTTATTTAATTTAATATGATGTGTTGAAGAGCAATGATCATACATCATTCTTGTTGTGAATCCTGTTTTGAAACCTAGCGAGGTTATTTCTTAAATAAAGGAAAGTGGGCAGAAATGTTTCAATGCAATAAGTTAAAGACAAATTGTTAAAAACTTTTGTTCTTTTGCATTGTTTTCGAATTGTTGCTGCTGGTTTCTTTGCCGATGCCATGTATATGCCACTTACTGTAAAGAAGCAGATTTACAAACTTTCCTTTTTCTTAATGGACCTTCGATACCAATACCAGTGGAACGTCTATTTAGATTGTATCTTTATATTTCAGGGAGAACTACAGTCAGCATCATTTGGGCAATCTAAAGATGGCGTCCTGTCAGCATCTCATTTGCAGAAAGTGAAGCATCAAAATATAAAGAACTACAATGAAACAATTGCAAAAGTTATTTCGAAACATGTAAGTGAAATATGTTAAATGGTCACAGACCATGACTTAAATGCGTAAATCTTCTAACCAGTCTCTTGGCAAATAAAGTTTAAATAAAACTATAGATTTGGATGAAATGTAGAAAATGACCGTTCACGAGGATAATAAGAATAGGATTCACAGATCAGAAACCTCGTAAATGTGAGTGTACCTGGCTTTTTCTAACTACCAGCACTTATTAAATAAAGTTTCCCGAAAGAATTACGTCTATCATGTTAACAGTGCAAATGTTGATCTTTTGATTTAATTTTATTCCATTTTTATTATTTTCTCTGCAAGATAAATAAACTGTTTCAGACCACCTAAATTGATAACCAACTATTTCCTGAATGCGATTTTTTGGGTAGGATTTGATATTAATGATTTTATAATACAAATAAATTATGAATTATTATAAATTATTTGATAATACAAATGAATTTGATTTAATTTTTGTTTCTAGAATCTGTCTCCAGGTGATGCAAAACATCTGTCAGCAGCCTACGACTCTTTGAAAGTAAGTAATTGTTTCGTGTTAACTATATATATATATATATATATATATATATATATATATATATATATATATATATATATAAACATGGTTAATGGTACAGATAAAAAAAAACAAACTGGTACACTGTTACATATTTCTGTAGAGAATATTTTACTGTTAGCCGAAAAATGACAACGTGCTTGATTAAATACAATGTAAACATTTATACGACATCTTATAATTTTTTAGCGTCAATTATTCATACTTGAAAACAAATCTATGAAGAACCTAGCAACAAAGGATCTTAAGTTACCTTTTTATGTACATGTTGCATCTTTATGTTGGCAAGGATTCTAGGTTTCTACAAGTGCAAAGAAGACTTGATCAATATTTTCATGAATTATCTATAGTGTTATAATCAGTCATAACATTGTCAATAAAACACATTTTTTGCATCCATTAACGTTGAAAAGGAACAACTATAAAAAATTGTTGCTCTGAACTCTGACATAAAAATGAATAACATATTTAAATTTTATGTATTCTACAACTTTTAAGTTTGAATATTTTTTAAATTATTAAATTTTATATGCACTTCAAAGACAATATATCGTTGAGTTCGTATTACTGATTGATTAATATCCAAAATTATTTTTATTTGTTTTCAAAAATCAGGGACCACTAACTTTTCATTCTGCAGAATAAAAATTTAAATGATCATTCTGATATAGGAAAATTAAAGGTTAAGATATGACATATCTCAATTTCAATATGACTGACTTTACGGAGTCAAAAGTATAATAAAAAATAAATATCAGATTTGTTGTTATATATAACTACCTTTATTAGTCATGATTAAAGGCGATACGTTATACATATTACAGGCAGTTGCATCAAAGCGCACAGCATGTCTGGAAGTTATGGCAGGTGTTGCTTCACTAGAAGATCCTATTGAGGTATTATATTATTTCAGTTCAGTAGTCAGTAATTCGGTGGAGACCCGAAAACCGACTTTGTTGAAACTTGCAATATCTAAATTTTACAAAATTTTGTTTAAAACTAAGGGGTATCTCCCTGAAGCATAGCTCTGTCCTTAGCTGAAATTTGATTTTTCTATTTAGACCCTTTTTGGTTATGTGTTCTCTATCAGCTTTCACACGTTTTTCGGTTAATAGACTTCCAAATATTTTGGTTTGCTGTGCACTGATGATACATAAGTTGCCGAAATGTACATATGCAGAAAATAATAAAACAGTAACTTCGTTTTTTTTGTTATTCTTCAAATTATTGATTCAACGAAGTGAAAGTTGTGCATCATCAGTGTGTGCAACGAATGAAAATATACTTGTAAATAAGCAGAAACAAAATCGAAAATGCTGTCACTTTATGTGAGCTAGAGACTGCCTGTCTGGTGTGTAAATACTAGCATTATGAATATACAGAGTGGACTTTGTTATTCGTTTTTTCCATTATATAAGTTTTCCCCGACACATTGACGAGGATTCTTTGATGTTTCGTATTCTTATTCTGTGAACATAAATTTTGTCCAAAAGAAAAATGGCCTTAGTTAATATTATTTTAATGTATTTGCAAAAGGATTAAAATAATTTCCCTTTTTATAATGTTTATGAAGAAAAACGTAGGGTATTGCAGTCGTACATAATATCGAATACTGAAAATATGCTTGTTCAGGAATGTTTTTGAAAGATTCAACCTTTGGGTATTGCAAGAATATAAAGTATATCAAACTTTGACTCGATCTTTCATATCTTTATTAAAAAAATAAATAATACGAGTATTACAGGAATTTTCATTGTATTTAAGACTGAAGATATCCCTTTCTTATCTGCACACGAGAAAATATACAGTATTTATGTAGTGCAGGCATAAAAGGAATATCCAACACTTAATATTTTAACTTCAACTACGGGACTCTCGAGATAGGAGCTCTTTTATGTAGCCATTTCAATTATTATTTGGTGATTTGCGCGTTTCAGATCATGGCCAGTGAATTTGACACCAGAGCAGTACATCTTGTTAACTTGGGTTACAACAATAGAGAAACTGGAAATGCATTGCAAAGCAATGAAGGCATGGCAAGAACTGCCCAGGTATATTGAAATTGAATTTCAAAACATTATATTGATAAAAAAAGGATGCATATCATATTTTATTTTACAATTACCGATATAGCTCTCAAAGCAGTAAGATTAGGTATGTTTAATTGTTCTATTTATTTCAGTAATGCTTCACTGGAAGAGGATTTTTAAAATGCAAGTTCTTTCAGTTGAAATATTGTTAGTATTTTCTAATCTATTTCGTTTAGTCTTTTTGTGAAATTCAACATCCAAGGGTAATGTTTATGTTGTAATATTATTTTTTCATGTCAATTCTTACACACATGTCCACGATGTTGATAGAGTATTGCTAATTATTGCATGGAATAATAGCCAATCAATCTTTTAAGCAAACAGCTCCGTGACAGTACTATTAATTTAGTGATGTTTTCATTCCTTTGCAGAATTGTGTAGCTGGAATAAGGAACAACTGGCGATGGGTTAACACAGTTTTACAATGTACCCATGTTCATCTACATAACGCTGCATCATATCACGAGGTATGGCAACTTTCATTCTGTAGTTTCATGTGGCTAAACGAAAAAGAAAAACAAACAAAAAAAAATAATCAGATGGATTTTCTTTTAATATATTCCATTTGTTTCATGTTTAAACTGGTTGTATTGGTAGCACATATTGTGTATGAAAACATACTTTAGCAAAAAGGGAGATATTTTTCTATCAATGTTATTTACAAATATCAGGACATTTTAGAGTAACGAGATAATGAAGCAATGCCTAATAGGCCTAATTAAATGATGTAATCTAATAATGAAAAAATATACCTTTATAGCATGTCGTCAGGATAGATAGATATATTTTTGCAGGATTACACACTTAAATATAACTACCGAGAAACAACAAACTGTATTACAAAAACAGGATAATAGTAAACACCTACAATGCCCGGAAACTACAATACATACTGTATAACAAAAACAGGATAATAGTAAACACCTACAATGCCCGGGAACTACAATCACATGCCACAATTTATAAGGATAATAGTAAACACCTACAATGCCCGGAAACTACAATCACATGCCATAATTTATAAGGATAATAGTAAACACCTACAATGCCCGGGAACTACAATCACATGCCATAATTTATAAGGATAATAGTAAACATCTACAATTCCCGGGAACTACAAATCACATGCCACAATTTATAAGGATAATAGTAAACACCTACAATGCCCGGAAACTACAATCACATGCCATAATTTACATGACAAAAACAGGATAATAGTAAAAACCTACAATGCCCGGGAACTATAATCACATGCCATAATTTATAAGGATAATAGTAAACACCTACAATGCCCGGGAACTACAATCACATTCCACAATTTATTAGCGAACAGCACTAGAAAAACAATAATGAAAACAAGAGACAAACATAAATAACGATTGGAACTGTATGTGAAATAATTATTAAAAACATAAACATATGTTTGTTTACTTTCTAGTTCTTCTATGAAGTAGAAGAAGTTGAATACTGGATGAATACTACACTTTCCCGTATCCATTTGACCTTTGACAAATCAAGATTGAAAGGAGAAGCTTCTGATGTGATGGTTATACAAGATGAGATGAAGGTATGGCAAAATAAAGATAGCAAAACCATACACCTAGCTTGTATTGGCATTGTTCAAACAAATATTAAATGAAACAGGTATATATCGTTTTCATTTATAAGACGTTGATGTGGCTTCACTTTTCACCATGTATAGTTTGGTCTACTTATAATTTCTGCTTTGAAAGCGTTGGAGTATATCCTTCCTGTAAATCAAATCTTAAATCGTAACCAGGTTCAATATTGTAAGTTCGTGTAATCATTTTCACTTTACTCTCCATAATTCCTCCAATTACTTCGGTATTTTGTAATTTACTACCATTTGGTTGATATCTCTGCTGGTGGAGTCCAGCGTTAGTCTTCGAGGGTATTCACCAACCCAGTAGTCAGTACTTCGGTGCTGACCCGAAAACCAACTTTATTGAAACTTGCAATATCTAAATTTTACAAAGTTTGTTTAAAACTGAGGAGTATCTCCCTCATAAATAGCTCTGTTCTTAGCTGAATGTTGGCTTTTCTATTTAGATCCTTTTGGTTATTTGTTCTCTATCAGCTTTTACGCGCTTTTTTTACAACGACAAATACGTGTTTTGTTTTAAGTCAACTTTTATTTTTTACTATCATGTTGATTAGAAGACTTTGAACTAAGAATATCATTTTGAGATTTTTTGAAGAGATTAGATTTTAAGACTTCGAAAAGCACAAGAAAGCATAGTAGCTAAAATCCATAAGACATATGCAACTATAAGAAACTAGAATATGTGAGCAAAGCTCACTAATATCATCCCCCCGCTTTACCGTTTAGTTCCAGAAAAAAAAATCTAATAAAATTTTCAAATAGCTGTTGCACATTGGCAAAATATATTGACCATTGTGTGGAAGTTTCTGTGAATTTCATCAAGTGTTGTAGGAGGAGTTGTAGCCACAAAGTAGGTACCCATGGCGGACAGACGAATGAATAGACGGACGGAAAGACACCATGATCACTATATACCGCTCGCAAAAGCTTGAGTATAATAACATGAACATGTTCATAAGAACTCCTTGGGGAGCGAGACCAGGTCAGTGGACCCGTTTTGCATGCATTACCCATCAACTGATAAAATCTTTACGACATTTTGAACTGAGAATTTAATTCAATCCTATAGCCTGTATCCTATCGAAATGTTAATTCCGGAAAAAAAGGTGTACAGAACTTGTAAAATGAGATTATAATATTTCCTTACAAAGCATTATAAGAGTTTCATTTGTGATATAATAATGGACAAAAATTAGATAACTTCGTTTTTTTAAATGAAAATTAATAGTTTGCATAAATCACTTTGAATTATAATTGTAAAATACAAAACATTACCATGTTGCATAATAAACAGTAAATTTTGTTATGCTGTACAAGTGTTTCAAGGAGTAATCTCCCATCCCAGAATTAAAATCAAGTCAATAAGTCATAATCCACAATTAGTCAGAAAAATTTCGACTCTTGACCGCTCTGTTCGGTAATTTTGTTATTACCCCCATTTCGTGTAAAATTTTAAATGATGAAAAAGAAAAAAAACATTCCTCGCGCTCACCACAATGCAAATATAGTGTATACTTAAATATATGAGATAATAAGTAAATTAATCAAAAGATTATTACTTTTAATAAGTCCTAAGCTTCAAAGTGCTACTTAAATCATACCTACTTAATATAACGGACAAACTACTTGACTTCGATCAAAGGGTCATTATCCTAATGTTGACGGATATAAGTTCCACCTTAGTCAAATATCATCATAAGAAATTCGAGCGATTTTTTTTTCAAGCAATCGGGAATTTAATACTCCACTTGTACAGAGATTAAAACAATTCATTTCTTCAAACTAAAATCCTATTCATTGAATATTCAATTACTTTATCAGCATGTTTTATTCATGTGTCAAAATGTTTCAAACAAAGTTTATCTATGTTTAACTATTTGTCAGTCGTACTGTCACTGTGGTCAAAATATAAATCTTAAGTTGCATTTGGTAAGACATTGGTACCCTAGTTCATTTTTAACATCTCACTTGTGACTTTCAAACAAATGCATTCGTTAGCAGAATGTTTGTCAAATCCCGATATTAAATAGTCTAATAAAAAGTGTTTTACATATTGAAATCAATGATTTCTTTTCCTATTGAATTATTATTAAATTGCTTTTCATTTCGTTAGTTTTAGGGCGAAAATAATTGTTGTTTTTCTCTTTATGCTAGGATCATCTACTTGCATATTTACAATGGCAAAGTAAATGCGATAGACTTTTCGAGCGGGCTAAAGATATTATCCCTGTCCAGGATAGAGTAGATAAAGTTAAAGAACCTAGACCAGTAGTAGCACTAGTAGACTATAAAACGTCCGAGGTAAATAACAAATCATTTATCTTTCACACATGTCATTTCTGATTATACGAAGGTCTATCAAAGTACAAGAATTTATGTACTGATGAAACACACAGATATTTTACGTTTTCAAGTAATCTCTTGTTTGCTCATCACAATTTTTAAACATACAACACGAAAACACCTATAACAGATACACAAAACAAACCTCAACAAGGCGCTAAAATCAAAATAAAATTTTACATGGCAATTATCTTAATAATAATAAATCTATTTTACCAGCACGGACATACGAACTACAGCAATTGGTGAGCACTCTTTCGGGATGAGAGTGAAAAAAGTTTGATAAAATATAAATAAGTTTGCAGCCTTTGTTTTTATTACAAACTATTTCTTACTAAATAATAAACTAGTTAGCAATTTTGCAATATAGCAAGAAAACAGTAAAACTTGAAAATTTTAGTTGTTACTACATGGTGTTTTGTCACTTGAAGCATACATCTATTTTCCTTCGGCTTTAGCTGGTACTTGTTTAATACTTTTTAGATATCTCTCAAATAATTGTGAAAAGGGTATTGAAAACTACAATTGCAATTTTGCTATTGCATTATTTCAATTTAAATTGAGTCTCATTAATATGGACATAAAATGGAATCATGAAGCTTATCATAACATGACCAATCTTCATTTTCATCATAAATTGCAATAGATATATGTATATACATGTTACTAATACAGAATCAGATTATTAATATTTTTTGTTTATTTCAAGATTGAGTTCACGGAGGGAGAAACCCTTACCTTACTGGATAATAGTAAAAGAGAAAAGTGGATGGTAAGAATATCATATAACTTCATCCTTATAAACATCATATTGTATTTTAATTAAAATTTTGATTAGAAATCCTTATCATATAAGGCCTATACTGAATTAGAAATCTGATTAATGCATGTTTGAAGTAATGAATCAATCTGTACTTAGAATTAAACATTAATTACTGTTTAAACAAGGAATATCAACCCATAAAATACCGATATATTCCTAAAATATGATATTTTATATATGTCTTATAATTGCCATTGTCCTTGGATAATTCGTTTTAGACTTACGGTTCGGTTCTCACTTCCTTTTGCATTTGCTCAAATATTCAAAATAATTATAGGTCCGGAATGAGCGAGGACAAAGTTGTTTGGTACCAGCCGTTCTGTTGTTGATACCAGCTCCATCAGGACGAGCAGTGGATGTTGCAGTAAGGTAATGTCAGTTACTGTGGAGTTTTGTGTCTCTGGTACAACGTCAATAGTTCGTAAACTAGTAGATACCCCAAACAATGACCAAGCTGTATATGACTATATAAACTGATAAAATTAAAAAAAGATAATAAAAATATTAATGTGCTTTTAGAGAGGAAATCCAAATAATGACTAAGCTCGGTGTGCCTACTAGCTTCTGTGGTTTATGACTTAATTCAAGTGCCAAGTAAAACCGTCTTTTACAAACTTTTGAGACATTCAGAAAAGATAGTACTTCTACAAATACAACCTTTGCGCTCAGCAATTAGGGGTTTGCCTGTTTAAACAATGATTGATTATCAAAAAATTAGTTATAAAGTTTGGGTTACACAAATAATAATTTAACTAATGTTTTCTCCGCAGTGAATGGTCTTTTTAGGTTTAACATTCATATGGAGCATACAATTTAAAAAAGTAAAATAAATTCTCTGTTGTTTAACTTAGGTTGAGAATACAGTTACTTGCATTGTGGACTGCTAGTATAAAGCGACTAGGTTTCCAAATGATTGCCTTTATGACATTAGTATTTAGAGACTGGACAGATGAGGAGGTAAGATATATGGGGAAAAATCTGGGTTTATGTACCAAGAATCTCATTTGATTGAGAACAATTTTTTTAATCCTATATTTTTGAAGGTTAATTGTAAATGGTGAATAAAAGGATATGGAGTAAATGCACATGAGACAAAGTCTCTACAAATACATGGTAAAAAACAAGCAAAGGAACAACGCTTTTATTGTTGTTCTTCATCTGGTTTAGATATATAGATATTTGCATTCTATTTTCGATGGATTCGAATGTAAATGATTTAATACTTTGTCGCTGATAATGTGTCATGTTCATCATTCTTATATTCATCAGTTTTGTAATTAACTCCAACAGATTCCAGTTTCAAGCTATCGGTTAAAATTATAAAACATTCTGCAAATAAGCCCTTTCTTGTACAATTTTCACCTGAATGTAAGCTGTTAGAATTTTTAATGATATCCAAAGCAACAGCCTCAGCTAATTGATGTATGATTAACTCTGTCTAGTTGACCTT
This sequence comes from Modiolus philippinarum, assembly GCA_002080025.1. Taxonomy (NCBI): domain Eukaryota; kingdom Metazoa; phylum Mollusca; class Bivalvia; order Mytilida; family Modiolidae; genus Modiolus; species Modiolus philippinarum. The sequence continues at coordinate 15,976 of MJUU01035992.1, forward strand.
GCAGTAATTTTTGAAAACGTACCCAAACAATATTGAAAAAAGAAATGTTATGTTTCGCATCTATAGCTTAATAGATGGAAAATTGTACAAACTGCCTTTTTTCAGATCCAAGCTTTGCAGGCAATGAACGCAAAGGATAAGCGAGAATTAATAAGAGTTTTGGAAACAATTGAAGAAACACTTTTGAAAAATTGGACTGAGTATGGTGACTTCCAACTTCTTCAGGAACGAATGTCTCAATTAAGGATGATAATTGAAGAATCACCTGATAGAAAAGGAAAAGGCAAAGGTAAGTAAATATTTGACATTTAGCAATTGTTTTATTGCATTAAATTCATATGGTTATCTATTTATCTGATGTTCAATGATGTCCTATAAAATAGTGACTTGTATAACTATTCATACATTGGGCATAAAAGGTTATACTTTATGAATTTTAGTTCATTTAAGTTTTTACAATTAATGATACTAAATTATACTAATACTGTAAACCGTGAAATTTTCGCGCCGTCTTTATTTCGCGGTAGATTGACAGGATTCTAATTCGCACACTTTTGAATTCGCGCTGCTAAATTCTTGACCATTGACCTCAATAATAGACAAATATATTCGCGCTGTTTTATTTTCGCGCTTCCATTCCAAGCGCGAAAAATCGCGAAAATAAAACTGTCGCGAATATTTCCCGGTTTACAGTAATACAAATTTCAACCTAGCATGTTCTTCCACCTGATAAGTAATTTGTCTTTGATTTTGTCTTTGGATAATGTGCTTTCACTTATTCTATATGCATATTTATGTTGACCTTATGCAGGGCTCATATTGTAATTGATTAATAAGAAGGTGAGTGATCAAAAAGTGAGTTTACTTCGGGTGAGCAATATGTATCTTCTTTGCCACCCCAATTTCTGTCTTTTTATCCAGAGCTTGAGGTTCCTATATAGTTTGTCTATTATGGTTCTCGGAAATGCTTATTATGAACTGTCTATCCCTTCTAGGGACGTGACCGGTCAGCTCTATAGACGAAGTCATTGAAGTGACCAATGTGTCGGGTATTTGTAATGTGCAGCCCAAGAAATTTCAACAAACTGTTGACACAGGATATGTCTCGCCTGGCCAATGCGTCGCTTGAACAATTATCTACATTGATCTAAAGTAGCAGCGATAATGACGAAATCTAAGCTTTGAAATGTGTTCAGTCTGCTTGGTAAAATTTGGAAGTGGTCATTCATGCATGACTGAGGGGTCAGAGCAACCATCTGGATATAAATCTGTTTGTTCTCCTCAATTAGAATAGTTGATTACCAGCACAAAGCCCATTGGCGTGACTACGAGGGCATATATATAACATTCTCTTGAAACTAATCATTACTGATTCTAATGCCACTGCATACCAAAATATCAATGGCTTATTCTGAGTGGCTGATGTTAAATAGACGCAAAAAATCTCAAACAATTGTTGTCGACGCCGTCGCCGCAGCCACTCTCATGATTACGTTTAAGTGTTGGCATTGTCTTGTCAAGAAAAAATATTATTGTGAAAAAGTCTGTAATATGTTGAAAAATATGTAATTAATTTTAAAATTTGTATTTTTCCTTTTTGCTACAGATTCAGAAGTGTCATCTACTGTAGTTATTCAAATTAAATCACTAGAAGAACTTCTTAACAAATATAAGGTGGGTATTTTCAATAAAAAAAAACCTTTTGCCTATAAGGATGATAAAGTGAAAGGACGTTACGTTTGTGCGTCTCTATACATGTTTTATAAATTAAAATTGTTCTTGTTTATAAAAAAATGGAAATTCTATCACAGGGCCACGGTAAATTGGAAAATTATTTTAACTTAAAGAAGAATTTAACACATGAGCCTTACTTACTGATTAAAGATTTTCATATAAGAAGAGCGATATCTAAAATGAGAATAAGTGCTCATGATTTAAGAGTAGAAAAGGATAGATATAGCAAAACTTACATTGAGACATCCCACAGATTATGTCGATATTGTTTATTAAATGCTTGAAATGAGGTTGAAGATGAAGAGCATTTTATTGTTAGCTGTCCATTGTATAGCAAACAGCGAATTTTACTTTTTGATAAAATAGATCTTTTTTGCAAAAACAAGGAAATCAAAATTTTTTTGGCTATTCACAAATGAACATTTGCCAACTCTGATACATTTTGGTAATTTCATTAAAGAATGCTTTGATATAAGAAACAAATGGAGACCAAATGAGTAATTTTCTCTATAGTATTTTGCATATTTTTTTATATGTGATACTAGTAGTTGAATTATAGGTTATTGATAAGACACAAACATAATGTGTCAGGCTTTGATCCTGTCCTTAACATAGTTGACCAATAGTGGTCCATATATTTATTTGTTTGTTCTTATTTATGTTAAATCCAGTTGTATGTGCCTTGTATGGGTTCTTGATTATTCTTATTCGTATTCTAATTAATAACCTTGCCAAAAGGCCTTCTAAACATATTTTTGAGATGTTATGGATATCATATGCATGATTTTTTCGGTATACAAATGATTCAAAAATAAATAAAGATGAAACAAAAATATAAAAGAGTAAAAAGACTTCAACAAAGACATTTTACTTTGACTCCATTATGGTCTAAAGAAAAATCTAATTGGTGGGTATTGTTTTAGATTACATCATTATTCCTGTTGTTGTTTGGAAAATGTGAAAACAAATTAAATTAGATTTCAATGTACAATTATTCTTTATGTCAGTGGAGAATATACCAACCGATATAATATTAATATACATCGGCAAACGAATACATAAAAGTGAGAAAGGGGAAATCCAAAATCACAAATCCCCAAAACAATTAATTGATATAAAGTATTCTCTAATAAATACAATTTAAACAAGCATTGATAAGGCAAACGTTTGTTGACGACGAGGTTCCTTTATTGTAAAGAGAAACTTAACAACTCAGCAAACTGCTATATGACATATGATCAATGGAGATAATTATTGCAAATAACAAATAGCGAGGTTACTGTGAATTTAGATTCTGCATATGCGCATTTCGACAACTTATGTCTCATCATTGCAGATCAAATCAAAATAATGAAACTCCTGATAATGTTGAAATGCAGCAATGAAAGTCCTAAGACAGTCTGGGAGTGGGCATGGATTTTTTATATAAAAATAGTTTGCTTCCCGACTATTAAGTAAAAATATAATGTTTGCAATAATGTCAGAAAAAAATCAAATGTTTTGCATTTAGCGAGAAAAAAGTACCATCTATGAAAAAATTGATTTTCAACATTCTATGAAAAAATAAAATGTTTTTAATCATAGGTGAAAAAAAAGATTGTCTTGGAGTAAAATCCATGCCCCCTCAAAGATTTTCAAATAGTCGCTGCCTAATAAAATAAAATTCCTAGTGACTTGAAATTGAATCTCAGTTTCAGAATCATAACCTCAAGTCAACAAAGACTTTATGTTTTACCATAACTGCAATACCTATTCCAATTCTAAATGCAAGCTTTATTTTTGTCATATAAACAGTAAAAGTAGGAAACCTTTTTGTAACATATTTATTTTGTATTATTGTAGGATTTCTGGGCATACTGGGAAACCTATAAAACAATTGCTGAATTGATTCAACAGCCTAAGTACTTACTGGTCTGTGACAAATGGGATCAACTGAAATTTATTACAACGGCACACTTCGTAAAGTATGACTCTTACACTTTCGAATATGCTTTGCCATGATATTTGATATGCTTACATTTTCAAAACTTTGAATTTTTATTTTTTGTTTTTTTTATCATAATTATTATTTCACTTACAATCTACTCCTGTTAGAAAAAAATGTCTCAATATCCAATGACTATAAAAATGCGTTGATATTACAGGGTATACATATTTCATTCTGTAAAGATAATTTCTGACTATAAGTAGCATTGCAACACTTGAACTGGTATTCGGCCCAGATTTTAACAGACAAATTTTAAGGTGCTGTGAACAAATAAAGGGATATGGAGTAAATGTATATGGGACAAAATCCCTGTAAATACATTGTTAGATTAAGCAAATGAAACGACGCTTTCATTGTTGTTATTCATCTTGAAGTCACCGTGAGCCCTTCAATAAAGAGCAAACACTTCTACCTCATAGTAAGTTCAAGACGGCCTCTAGCACCGGTTTGAGCCGAATTCACATGCTAAATATTGAACAACGTTACATCTATGTATCCATTTGTCATGAATGCGGGGTCGTCAACAAGCATAAAATATCGGACAAAATAACCTTACAAACACTGTCATGTTTTGCCGAACAAAGGGGCCAATAGAGAATACAACATGTGAACAATCGCAGGACACTCATCGAGTTGATTGTTAGAAAACTTAGCAAATAATATCGGGAAATGTTGGCAATATATACAGATGGCAAGAAAAATAGTTTTATTTTACAAAACGTTGAATTTTGATAGTGCACTCATATGAGAAATTCTCACATGAACAAGTACACCGACAAAATAAAAAGACCATTCACCTGAAGCACGGCATCTTTTTACTGACACAAAACTAAACGAGAGACAAACTCCGCCGTAAATGAATGTTTTAGCGTTCTGTCTGAAACAATATTAATATTTGTATGTCTTATAAATTGAAAAATCATATAATCAAAACAAAGGAGGAAAACGTACACCAAATGCATTAAACGATGAAAAGGTATGGAAGAAATGCATGCCTTTGAGACAAAGTCTCTATAAATACATTGATAAACCAAGCAATGAACAACGCTTATTTGTTGTATTTCATCTTACAGTCGGCATGAAGCCTTCAACAATGAGCTTTGCTCATACCTTAAAGAAAGTTCAAGACGGCCCTAGTACTGCATTAGTGGAATCCATTGCTAGAAGTCTTAACTTATTTAATGGATGCGGGGTCATAATGAACAGAAATCTGGGTGGAACAGTTTTCCTACAATCAGTATCATCAAATGCCCAACAAAAAAAAGACTAAAAGAAGAAAAACACTATGTGTACACAACCACATGGAATTCATCGAGTCAATTTCAAGAAAAGTGTATGTTAATATTGAAATTTCATCAGACAATCTACTTACATTTCAGATTTTGGGATACAGCTGTAGATTTAAAAGTAGATGCGTATGCCAGAGCAGATTTAAAGTTAGATGACACGTCTAGGATAGACGAAAGTCTTATCTTAGCGGAAACACCAACAGAACCGTTTCCCGTCCGTGATTCCACCCTTGCCTTCCCTCCAAGAATAGAGAAGGAGACACGGGAAGTGGAAGAGATTATTCAAGAAGAGACTGTTACCAAGTCTGAAACTGTACAACAAAAATCTCTTCCCGATTTTCCCGAGGAGGAAGAAAAACTTTACATGTCCGAGGACGTGTATAAAACAACAGAAGAGACGACAACAGATCAAATCCACGCTACACTCGAGGAGGAGACGAGTGTATTGATAATAAAGTCAGTCGTTGATCCAAGAACAAACTCTCTAATTTCGGTACAGGAAGCTGTGCTTCAAGGAATATTAGATCAAGTAGCAGGAACATATAATAATCCAGTTACTAAAGAGGTAATGAAGCTGATCGATGCTCAAAACGAAGGACTAGTAATAATGCAAATGCAATCAAGAAAGAGAATCAGGAAACAAGATCAGTCGTATGGTCTGCTAACAATAAAAACTACAAAGGAAAACAGACCATACACAATAAAAGCACTGTTAGATCCAAGCACTGACGAGGAGATATCACTTTCAGAGGGAGTGAAAAGAGGGATATTGGATACAAAATCAAATACATACAAAATGGACAACGGTGAACAGATAACAATACACGATGCAATAGAAAGTGGTCTTGTCATTGCTGAGTTTTCTGAAAGCCATGACACAGGGCATGAAGCAGAGACTGTGACAAAAACATACACTGTCCATGGTGTTATCGACCAAAGGAAAAAGAAAAAGGTGTCTTTTGTTGATGCAGTTTCTTTAGGTCTGTTAGATAGGGAAGATGGTTGTTATGTCAACAACTTGACACATGAAAAAGTCCCCGTTAGTGAAGCTATCATGAAAGGATTTATAAAAGCAAGATTAGTAAAAGATCCGTCAAAATTGTCCATTAATCCAGACAATAACATGGTTATTGAAAAGTTTTCAAGTGCAAAAGATAAAGTTATGAAAGCTATGAAAATATCCAAAGTGTTCAAGGCAGCATCAAATGGGAAAACGTAACTGAACTACAAAATATAGTTTTAATTTTCATAAAAATTGCTTCGTTCAAAATATTTTTATTTTATTTTTTATGCGTGCCTGGATGTCTGCATATCAATTTATTGCTTTTACTGTATCTGAATGACTGGAATCCATTAGAAGACGTTTATAAAATAGTCCCAGTTTTAAAAGTGGTGATTTCTGGTAGAAAAAGTTCAAGTTCTTGAACAGTGCCATAATGATTTTAAATATTCAAAATCTATATTAAGAGAAATATATCAAATTATACAAAATTAAACTAATATATCATCTGAAAAATATTGCTAAAACACGCACATATATATTTTTTGCATGGAACCTTTTCATGTTCTACCAAAAGGACCTTTCTTATTTTTCATGAACTGTGCGTTTGAAATGAATGGCCGAATATCTTATAATGAATGTTGCATTTATAATTCCCAAATTCTATTTTGTTTATGTTTTGTATAACTGCAAATTGTGTAAAAAATGCTTGTTTGTAATAAAAAAATTGTCTAAATTTGTCAGTTTATACAACGCAGACGAATATCGAATAGAACCACATTTAACAAGAATTCATAAATTTTGCAACAGATTTGAAATTCATTTTGATTTCATAATTTGCTGTCCACGCAAGTAAAAATGAAAGTATCTTCAAATACACGGTTAAACCAAGCAATTTAACAAAGCTTCTATTGTCTTGATATTTTTACAAAAACACTCACAGGAGAAAATCAAAACATATGAACAACGACAGTGCACTTATCGAGTCGACAGCTAGAATACTTAGCAATATAAAATAGAAAGATGTGGGTGCAATTAACTGAATGGCCAGAAATATACTTCGAATTACCAAAAAAAAAGAAGATAATAAAACAAAATACCAAAATTTGAAAGTATGATGGCGTATCCATATGAGATATTCTTTCAATATGTACATCATATCATAATGTATCCATATGAGATTTTCTTTTAATAACAAAGAATATCATAACTGAAATATATAGACAGTATATACCACTTTCTAAAGGAATGTTTTTACGGACTCCACACTGCAGGAGAGACATACCTCACCCTTAAAAAATGAAAGGATTTGGATGATACAAGTTCATTTGAGGTCACAGATATGAAACGAACTTCATTTTCCTCCTTTTTATGACAGAAATTCTTTGCTATTGACTACCTGATATGGTCTAAGATTTTTATTGTACAATTTTGCGTGTTCGAAAAAAAATCTTGCGGGGTATACCCCAGATCCCCATTTCACTCTGGGTACCCAAATACCCTTGACATACCTGGAATCGGTTTTCTAACAATTTTATGTGCCAAATTAAACAAATATAATGGAACAAAAAGCTTTTTCCAGCTTGAAGAATATACAGTCACAATCATAACTTTTCTTGTAACTTTTGAACATACTTTGATTTTTGGTCCATAGAATATTTTGAGTAAACATATAGCTACACTGAAGGGACATAATTTGTAATTTGAAATGATCACCTGCCAAACTACAACCCAAATCAATTTCGGTAGTATTAACATTTCGGTATTCTGTTATTAGTTACAGTGAATATTCACGTCTACAAGAATGGATAATATTTCTCATTTCACACTTCAAGTTGAATAATTTAACAATAGTTTAAGACAATTTTTTTTCCATGTAGACCTTAATTGATATGCGAAGTATTAAAAAATGAGGCCCGTCATGGGTTTCCTGATTACCTGATTATCAGGGTATATTTTTTAATGATTACTTGATTACGAGAGCATTTATTTAATGATTATTTGATTATTAGCTTGTATTTTTATATACTGTTTGATTACTAAGCCAAAAATTTATTGATAACCAAGGTAAACATTTAATATTTATTTGATTACCAAGGCAAAAATTTAATGATTATTTGATTCCTAGGAACCCCCCACCCCATGAGGATCCTCAAAAATGACGTGTGTGATACATGTAAACCAATCCTGGAATGATAGTTTTACTAAATGCCCAATACTTTAAACTTATTTTATTGTTCAAAAGAATAACAGGAGGATGAGACAATAGTTAAAAAACTTAGAATTATCCTCTCCTAGATAAGGGAGATTGCCCAATAACAACAATTAAACGCCATTTAATATGAATTATCTGTTTTACAACAATCAAAGAGGATCAAACGACTGTATAAAGAGGAAAACGTACAGACTACTTACTTTGTCGGTTTTCTCAGCTCAGAGTCATCAGCTTATTCATAAACTCGAGATACAATAGATGTCAGTCAATTAAAGTGTTTAATCCAAAATCTGTCATTTATACGAGGTGATACTCTCGATTCGTTGGCCCCTTTATTATAAAACAACATAAAGATATTGTGGACATTTCGGGAGATTGCTGAAAATTGACTCTCTTCAGTATGAATTACAATTAAACAATTGCAAGACCAAAATCAATTGAAAGGACTTGAAAAGGATAAATCAAAGAGCCTAGTGACTATTTTAAGCTTTGTTCGAGGGAGATACGACTATATTGAATAGATTTAAATCTACTACATCATACGGAACAAGATACAAAAGTCCATATTTCTGCAACTAAAGGTCAGAATTTCGTCTGAAGATATATCTTACGTAGTTACCAACAACTAAGCACGAAATGGAATACATTTTTATTTTCAGAAATACGTTAATAACAAAATGCCGAAGTTATGGTGAATTTACTTTCTGTATATGGCCATTATTACATTTTGCGTTTAAAGTGTAGATCAAAACATGCGGAAGTCCACAAACTAAAATATGTTTTAAATTTTATAAAGAAAAAATAATAAGTAGGATCAAAACGGAAAAGCCAAAAAAAAAACAAAAAACAAAAAACAAAAAACAAAAACAAAAAAACAAAAAACAAAAACAAAAAAAAAAAACAAAAAAAACAA
>MJUU01035992.1:28310-38759 GCA_002080025.1 Modiolus philippinarum
GGTATATAGATAATAGTGTTGCACACAGCTCTATATAATATGAATGATAATGTGTTGGTAAGGTGAGCTGCAAAGGTAGAATATTTGATTCCGAATGCCAACAATGATGAAAATCATCTTTTTAAACCTGTTAACATCGGAAAATCCAGCAAGGTCTTCGACTGGATTTTCTACCTTTGCATACTGAAAAGGACTACTTTGATAAAAATTAATCCACTAAGCAACGCACCATTTAATTTAAAACAAATTCTACAAGCTAAACTTCGAAATTCCGAGAAATTACAGCATACCGCATAAAACTTTTGAATTGAAAGAGACTATTTTCCGAGAAGACATTTTAGCTTTCACCAGGAGATCCTCATATTAAGTTGTGTTATCGTTATATACAAAACCTGCCCTTTCTTGAACCTTGGCAAATTATTTGCAAAATAAAAAGCCAAAGAGCAAAAGTTAAAATTTCAGAAAATAAAATAATGAAATATTGTTAATTTACTTAATCAACAATCCTACTACGTACATTGTGCTAGTATTCCCTACTGTGTGTCTTTTTGATGGGGTTACTGGCTTTATATAGTAATGAAACATCTAGAAAAAAATGCAATTAAGAATTTCTACATCAAACGCAATACCATAAATAAACAACTGACCTAGCATCCCACTTTCATGAGTCCTGAGTCTGGGCAAAGAACACGCAAATAGACGTGTAATTAAGATGTGAGGCTTTAAAAGGCACAAACAACGCTTGAGACTTTAGGTCTTTCGGGGAATGAAAAACAACCTCGTATTTTTTTAGACGAGCCAGTTTTCTTTAAAATTGTTATATTTTTTTCATTTACATAGAAACATGCATGAAAGATTTAGAATATAGATATAGATAGATTAACAATACATGATATAATATTATCACTAAGAAAAGTACAAGAAAAGGACCCGCTCTAAGTGTTTTAATGCAATTAAACAAAGCGGCCTTTAGATTTATCCCCACCCGGATTTGTTCATTACAGAATCAAGTCAAACAAAAATCTACACGTAATCCTCCTCTCGCGACGCAGTATTCAGAGAATACACTTGAAAACTTCTTATACTTAGCCTAATTATCCCCTTAGAAGGAAACATGTATCATTTAATACTGAGCACCGTAAGAAGGAAAGATTTCCGATGTATATATATAACAAATTTTAATTATTATTATTCAAAGGCAGCATGTTCAAAATGAGAAATTTATTATTTGTGATTTTAATTCATTTTTCTAAAATTTCAATTTCAAATGCTGGTAAGTGAGCTTTAACATTGACTTCGTTCTTATATATTCATCATAATTTATATTTTGGACTCAAATTTCGACTTACATAGATCGAGAACTGTTGCATTAACACCGCCAATCATCTGCTAGGCCAAGTAACAGTATTTTGTATATAAAGTACAATATCATGACCGCACAGAACATAGAAATTATAATGAATTTTGACAATAATTTAAGCACCGGTCAATCGAGTTCTTTTTAAACCCGTTGGAATCAGGTTAAAACAACAATTTCACTATTTTATATATATGAAGAATAACTTTATTCGGTCAAAAAAAGAACTGTCCAATAATATGAACCAAATGGGATAAGTCTCGAGGTACATGTAATACGAAATTGCAGGCATCTTTGAATCTTTGTAATTTCATAGTTTGGCAAACATACATTGTGCATTCACCCATACACAGATAATACAAATGAAAATCAACTGTACTGCATTTTGCACAATTTTTTATCAATTTCAAATAACTTTATTTAACATGGCACAGAGATACAACCGCCATGATGAGATATTTATGTGATTATGATTTATGTATACATTTTTGCAATATGATAAACAGTTCATTTTGGAGATAAGTAACAAACAGAACAGTTTAACAATTAGAACAAAATGTGTACATTTCCATCACAGAAAAACAGGGAGGGGGCTATGTAACCTCAGCTTGTAAAAGTAAAATTTTGTTTTTAATTCATTAACAACACATTCAGCTAATATAGCAATTCCATGAAACGGTCAAACTATATTTTAAGTGGGTCTCGTTTCGAACAAAAGTCACTTCAGAAACACTTAAAATTTATTACAGAAGTTGTTATATGTAATTTAATATACAGTCATTATCACGAAGTCTTTTGTTTTAATTGAGTAGTGATTTACATATTACATGTACACATTTTAAGGACATGCACACTTATTTTAGTTCAAGTACCAGTCTCACAGTGCAGTTTCCTTTCACATGTACTCTCCTCCAATTTATTTTCTATTAAACGGTACTTAATGTAAAATATGGCTAATTCCCTCTGTTCATGTTGGGTCATTTTCAAATTAAACTCTAATATTTCGGTATATTTTACGGATTATAGTAGTATATTTAACAGTTCTTTAACATATAAAAATGTTAACTACATTCGCCAAGCGAATATCGAAGCAAAAGACAGAACGGGAAAAATCTACAACACACGGCAATTTATATGTAACACAAATGGAAATAACATCACAAAGACAAAACACAAAGTACCAGCAATGTGCACCCCACAATAAACCTAATGGTATCACCAGCTTCTCCAAATGGTAAACATGATCTGATTGTCATACAGCCAGCTAAAGATCTGTCATATTACTGGTTGGGAAATGTCATTCGCAAACCCATAGACAAACCAAATAAAATCCATGGTGCATGTTTCTTCTGTACAGCAAGATATTATTATACCATGTACAAACAATCATAAGGACAAATCTGTCACACAAACATTTTAGATTGTGTCTAAATGTGTATGAAATTAACTGATGAATGATTGGAAGGCCTCGATGAACATTAGATCAAGTTAAATTGAGTCACCCTCATTAATTAAAGAATTTACTTCCGTACTTACTTACTTACTTACTTACTTACTAGGGCGTAAAGAAAACTGAAAAATGTAAATAATCACCCTTGCAATTGGCAGTTTGATTTTTTTTTCTTGGAGGCACCATATATCAAATATTTATAAAATGTGATAAAAAAATGAGAAACTACGTAAAAAATTACATATTTTGTGCAATTCAATTTTTTCAGATATTTCTACCTTTTACATCATTTAATTTTGATTTTTGCGTGATAATCCCTGTATAAGTTTAAAGGCCTCACGCCTTAATTAGTAAAGATACGTAAGTTTTATTTCTCAGAGATGTATGCCCGGCACCCGAATCGGTGTTCTGGGGCTCCGTCTATAGAGCTCCCAGAACGTCCCCAGGTGTTGGATAGGGGAATCTGGCTATAAGGGGTGATAATGTCCTATTAGAGAAAGCCTGGGTGCGAACCAATATAGACTAACTGTGTGGAGAAAAGCCATGATTCTTGCAGTATATAAATTTTCTAAAGTAGGAGGTGTTCTAGAAAGCTAAATTGCCTCCCCTACCCATTTCTCCCCTTTTCAGGCGGCCATCAAAACTCGCCCCGGTTGTCCCGTCCACCTTTATTTCTTCCTTCTTTTACTTATAATCTTTATTCGATTACTTGTTCCCGTCTTGATATTGCTCACTGGACGTAAAACTCTAATCAATCAATCAGAGTGGTATGTTAAATGGGTTATGAGACGTCAATCTCGGTACAATATGCGTCCTTGTACTAAACTCTATCGGTGCTTCACTTCTTTTTGTCATCCTCTTCATCGATACAGCAACGGAACTTAATACTGTTCCTTATTGCCATTAGATCGATATTGCTATAAGTTATAATAATTTCGGTATATTATTGTTTTATTACCATGTGGTCGATGCCTCTGCTTGAGAACTGTTATTCTTTGAGGATATTGATATTTTATTTATTTAACCACAACAATTTGAAAATATCTAATTAAATTGTACTACAAAATGAAAAGATAGATGCTTATGCGTCCTTGATGTTAATCTATATGTGTTCTATGCCATACTTATGTGATGTGTATGTTTCTTGGTGTTTCCGATGTTGCCAGTCTTTGAATTATTCTTTTTTTTTTGGACTGGCGGTTCGGTTCTCACTATCTTTAGCTCGGAAATACAATTATTGCGTTCAATTTTCAAAACGAATAAGCTATAGACATTCCAGATGATTTCTTGTGATGTTCTGTATTTTAGTACATGTAGGATACAAAAACATATTGGTTCAATCTATAAAGAAAGTTCTCTTTTTCTTTCTCCCAGCACCTGCATCGTTTTCAGGGGTCCGAGCTGGGGGATCGTATATAAGGCTAAATTTCCTGCACCTACACATTAAAACCCTTTTCCAACGGCAATCAAAACTCGTTGCAATAGTTGTCCTTTTCACCTATGTTCCTTTCTCCTTCTACTAATAATTTGTTTGAATTGATTAACTTGTTCTCATCCTGATATAGCTGATACATTGTTGAGTGGAAGTAAAACCTAATCAGTTTTTTTATTTTTAAAAGTTTGTAGTTTCCCAGAATATTCAAAATTTATTTATGCCTTCTCACTCTGTTGTTTTTAAAATTTTATTAATCCAAACAAGTTGATTAATAGTTATTTTTCAAAAGCTTGTGTTTCATTAAGATAAGATAAACTCAAGGAGCCCATACGAGCAGAATAATAACAAGAACATCAGAACAAAGTCAGAAGTCCATTCCTGGTAATAGATTTTCTGATAAAAGTAAATTATTTTTCCTTTTCTTACTTCAAATCATTTTAATTTTTTTTCATAGTTTTATATATTAAACATTAATTATCTTTCCAGTTAAACATGGTAGAAACTTAGTATGGTCCATGAGCCCTACAGGGTTGGGTGTGTCAAGGATAGTTGGAATTGAGGGAGACCCAAACTACTGGGTTAAGACAGGCAACGTAACAGTTCGACATATCAGTGCGCCACATTTCGGGTGGCAATTCCGTGCTTTGGGATATCATTACGCTACAAAATCTATATACTGGAGTGAAAAAAGCTATAAACGGATACAAGAATTAAAATTAGATGGAAGTACCGGGACAAGGTCACTTTTTACAAAGTCTTCTGGATATGTTGATGGTCTTGTAATAGATTGGATCTCAGACAACCTCTACTTTTCAGATGCTAAATATAATTGGATTATGCTGGTTCCATTGAATACGACTAAAATTTATTATAAATTAATTGTAACAACCAGATTATATCAGCCCCATGGACTAGCCATTTATCCAAAGAAAGGGTAAGTATTCACCAACATCTACATTTAATGACATTGCTTAACATCTGGAAAATTTTCAGATTTTTCAAGATGTGTAACTTTATGACTTCTTTAAATGTGTGTATATTTATTGTGTATTTTTATGTTAAACTTTGTAAGTTATAAGCCCTTAATGATAAAAAAAGACTAAAAGGGATTATTTCCGTCTACTGGGGCCAAATATGTAAAAGAAAAAATCAGGTACAGCTTTCAAATTTATGTATTGGAAAAAGTCTATAAGAATAGTCCGCAATCATGAAATGCCAGGGGCTTCTTGAGTGTTTCGCTCCCTGGCCAAAACCTTGTTTTGTCACTAAAAATTGTATTTCTTGTCAGTGTTAGGTCATTTTATTTGGCATAGATGTGTATGTATAGCGTTACCATTACTGAAAACGGTATTTCTAATGGTGGCTCATTGCCTCAGATAAATAGTTTTTTAATCATACAGAGCTGACCCAAGATGACATTCTTTTTTTGTCCTGTACTCATGTGGTGTCCTTGTTTCTTAGTGTTTCCGGTGTTGCCTTTGTTCATGGATTGTTCGTTGTTTTGACTGACGGATCGGTTCTCACTTAAAAATGTACTTTATATAAGAGGAATATTCACAGTGCTATATATATATATGTAGTTTCTGGAATCAAAATTGTCAACAAGCTGGACCTATGGCAAGAACGAGAATTCACTTTAAACGAGTTAACGATTTATTTTTTGCACAACTGCTTTTTCTGCTTCGCGGTCGTTCTTTTTTTTGTTTGTTTGTTTGTTTGTTTGTCTTTGTTCTTTTTGTCAATTTAACCTATTTTTGTGTTGTTTTCTTATTTCAGCATTTTCCAATGTATCACAAATGATATACTGCCTCAAAGACAAAAAATTAATTCGAGTGTTTACAAATTCAAATGTTCGTGGCTGCATATAAAAAATACATCAGTTGGTCAGTAATTCTTTATTCGTCATTTGGTTATTCCCCTTTCCCTATTCATCATTTGCGCTTTCCTACTTGCCATTGACCTCTTCCCTTTTCATAAATTACATATTCCCCATTCTCTATTTCCTTTCGTCATTTGATTGTAGTTTTTTTTTATTTTGTTTTAGTTTTTTTGTAATTATGAATTTCAGATTTTTTTCCTATTCTCCATTTTAGATTCGATGTATACTTTATTTATCATCTCTCCGGTTGGTTTATTGATCCATTGACGTCAGAAATATTTCAGCTAAATTACGATTAAAAATTTTTTGACTTAAATGAGAGAAACCTTACTCTCACATCCAAACTTTTACTACAAGGTTACAGATTTCATAAATTATTAAATACTTTTAAGAATATTTACAGAAGATATGACCATTTCATATCTAAAAATGACATGACACAGTTTAAGGCATTTCTCATCCTCGATTTCATGAAAATGTTTTATATAAAATGCCACAAACTGGTTAAAAAATATAGAAAAAAACTGGGGCTTAACTTACATTCTGTACGTAATAGAAGGTATCGACGGGACATTCAACACAAATCCATTAAATTGGCTTTGAAATCCAATGACCTGAAGATGTAACACATATTCTGACCTCTCAGTGGTAGTTCCACTTTGCCAATCCCTTCGTGAAGTTTCGAGTTCGATTTTCTTCCATAGTGCGACAGTGTTTTTCATGCACATTAGGTTCATTGAGGAAGTTCTGACTTTAGCTAATTTTGGCTTTCCATTTAGATTATATTGGGGTTATTTGTTCTCTATCAGTTTTTAAAACCTTTTAGTGAATGGTTTTCCAAATGTGTAGATTTTATCTGCACCGAAGAAACATAAGTTGTCGAGAAATTAGATTTACAATAACTTCGGTATTTAATTCTTTGAAACCACTGGGTCAATGCCAATGCTGATGGACTGTTAGTCTCCGGGGTTATTCACCATTCCAATACTCAGTACTTCGGTGCTGACCCGAAAGCCGATTCTATTTTGAAACTTGGAATATCTAAATTTTTGTAAATGTTGTTAAAAACTAAGGGGTATCTTCCTCATGCAAAGCTCTGTCAATAGCTAATTTTGGCTTTCCATTAAGATCATACTGGTTTTTTTTTTTTATCTCTATCAGTTTTTAACACATTTGAGTTTATGGTTTTCCAAATGATTTTATCTGCACTGCAGAGAGATATTTGAGTTGTCGAAATGGCGATATTATGCAGAAATTAAATTTACAGTAACTTCGGTATTAAATAATTTGAGCTAGCCGGTAGTTTAGCGGCGGGAAATCTTTCACTAATCTTTCTAAATTACGTTTTGTCATATTCTTTTCTTTTTCAAGTTGGTGGTCCTACAGTTGGTGGTCTACTTGTACTAGATTTTATTCGTACGTTCATTATACTATAGGGAAACATGATAGAGAAAGGGGATTTTTTGGGTACCCATAAACCGTTTTAACCCTACCACTGGCTTTTGCTAGTGCCGCCGGTACCAAGTCCGACTGTCCCGAATTCCCATCGTTATTTATGTTTGTCTCTTGTCTTTCATTTGTGTATTTCTAGTGCAGTTCGCTTGTGATTGTAATTTTGGTCATCGTAGTTGTTTACTGTTGTTTTGCTTGTAATCGGAAATGCGAGTCAAAGCTTTCAGCGCCATGCCAAAATATCCAGAAATATTTCAACATCTATTGGATATCGCTGAAACTAATTCTAGCTAAAGTTTGTCCATAAGGTGATTGGCACACAATGCTCTACTGTATACGAATGTATTATGCCAAGTACCTGCTTATAAAAAGTATAGTGATGTTCAAATACAAACAAATTACTAAATGACACTCCGCTTGGAGAGAGAAAATTATAAAGGTCATTGTATCTGTATGCACATACAAATGCACGTATACAGATACAATGACCTTTATAATTTTCTCTCTCCAAGCGGAGTGTCATTTAGTAATTTGTTTGTATTTGAACATCACTATACTTTTTTATATTTATTTTTTTATTTGCAAATTACGCCTATAGGGCCAAGCAAATACAAACATAGTACAAATACATACATAAGGTAACTAATAGCAACAAATGATACATGCAAGTAAAGTACAAAAAATACCGAAGTTGCATAAAAAAAACAGTAAATTTCGTTATGCTCCACACGTGTTTCAAGGCGTAACCTCTTACCAGCAGCATTAAAATCAAATGATATGGAAAGCCATAATCCAAAACTAGTCCAGAAAGAAGCACTCATTTCCAAAAATATCGAAATAGGAAGCCAAATCCAGTACTAAGGACATCTACGAAGTGCCATACATGGTAAAGATCATATGGATGAATAAATTTGGCAACGTTCACTTTACTTTTGCAAGTCTTTACTTTGCTTTAAATAGTCTGCTATTTTTGAGAAAAGTTTGGAGTTTGGATTTTTAACTAGTTTTAATTGATTGAGTGGCTGAAATATTGCTGAAGTTGGCGTTAAACAAAGTGATACCAATCAATCAAAAACGCGGATAGATGAATAGGGGATTATTAAGAGGGAAAAGGAAATCGGTAATCACTTGAAAACACTGACACATCATTTTTAAAAATAATGAATTAGAATGTGTATCGCATTATAAATATTTAGGCATACATTTTAGTGCTTCAGGTTCTTTCTCTTTTGCTCAAAATGAACTTTATCAAAAAGGTTTAAAAGCTTATTTTAAACTAAAAAGAGATTTTTTAGTACACAATCCTGATGTAAAAACTGCAATTCATGTTTTTGATCACACTATCAAACCAATTCTTTTATATGGTAGTGAGATCTGGGGTTGTTTTAATCCATTTACAGCTAGATTTAGAAATGGAACCCTGCCAGTCCACAAAATATATGCACATCTACTATCTGAAAAACTTCATGTAAAATTTTGTAAAGTATTGTTAGGTGTTCAGAAAAAAAAGCACTAATTATGCAGTTGAATCAGAATTGGGCCGTTTTCCTCTACACTATGATATTATAAAACAGATGATAAAATATTGGCATCGTCTTGAAAACCAAGAGTCATCATTTCCTTTATTGAAAGCTGCCTATATTGAAGCACGACTCTTGTATCAAAATAAACGGCCGTCTTGGTATGGGTCTGTTAAACAAATTGTTGAAAATGTGAATGGATTGAACACACATTTGTCAAAAAATGCATCTACATTTAAATATAAATGCAATAAAATAATAAAACAACACTATATTGAAAATTGGCATGAACAAGCAATTTCTCTCAAGGATGGAAAACTTACAACTTACCTTTTAATTAAATCTAATTTTGGTTACGAAAATTATTTGTCTATTGTAAGAAATTTTGAGCAAAGGAATACATTAACAAGGTTTAGAATTTCTGCACATAAATTACAAATAGAAGCTGGTAGATATCAGGGTACTCTCCGACAAAACAGACTCTGCTGCAGATGCACTTCAGGTCAAGTTGAAGATGAAGTTCATTTTTTACTAAAGTGCAACGCACATTTAACATTAAGAAATTATCTCTTCTCATGTGTGTTATCAGTATGCTCAAATTTTAACATTTTAAATGACAATGACAAAATAAATTGGATTTTAAATTGTGAAGATCCTAAAATACTTACAGCTATGTGTATTTTTCTATTGAAAGCTGGTATCTGAACACCCAGTGTGCAATAGGTAGTATGATTCCCTTTTTCTCTAGCCTATATTGTATGTTTTATTTTAGGGTCACTGTTTGCACTACACTAAGTATGAGATTGCTATTATTTTGTTAATAATAACTATGGCACCGTCCCTTGATGCTTGTTGTTGTGCTTACATGATTTGTATTTTTTGGGGTTTCTGGACAGCTTGCATTAAGTATGAGCAGGTTTATTCCTTATGGCACCGTCCCTTGATACTTTCTGCAAGTTGCCTATATTACCTTAAGATTGTAGTGATTTTGGTTGAAACTGTGTGGCCTGCACTAAGTATAAGAAGGTATTTTCTCTCCTTATGGCACCGTCCCTTGATACTTTTTGCAGGCTATACACTGTCTGACCTCTTGCTCTTTTTCTTCTTCTTTTTTTATATGCCACAGGTTTTAGATGGTTGGATATAAATATTATATGGCACCGTCCATTACTATACCTTTATTTCCTTTAACTTGTTGCTGTTCCTACCGGTATGATTGCTAGATCTATGTAACCATCATAGACAGACTGCGACAGGCACGGTGGAAAAATCCCCCCTGTGCATCGTCTCATGGTGCCTGCTGCACTCTGTTCTGTATGTGAATGCGTGTTATTATTATTATTTTTTTTTTTTTTT
>MJUU01035992.1:59029-86280 GCA_002080025.1 Modiolus philippinarum
TATGCATTTGATAAAAGCCGAAGTGCCCTGACAACAGGCAAAATCCGACACTATCTCATCTATACCAGATATTTATATATCCAAAACAAATGATGGAGACGAAATATACAGTAGTTAAGTCAATGTAATTAATACAAAGTCTAAAGGAAGTGAGACAGAGTTTAGTCCCACTTATATTTTGCTTCATTTGAGTGTTTCATAAATAAATAATCAATTAAAGGACATGGAATGAATGCGTACGAGACAAAGTTTCTACAAATACATCGGTTTACCGCTATCATCTTCATGTTTTGATTTCGGTTATTAATATCTTTTCTTTGCTCTCTAACAATACTAAATATGAATGTACACGTTGTCGTTTATATGTAGTATTGTGTTTTGGTCCTTTGTAGAGCAACGGATTGCAGCGTTTGTAATACATCGGTAAACGAATATTGAAGCAAAAGGGGAGAAAGTTGAAAGTTTTAAATCAAGGAGAAAAAACACACGGCAATTTATATCGAACACGAATTGAGACCACATACATAAAAGAACAAGAACGCCACGAACTAAAGTACTAACTATGTGAACACAATAAATACTTGGGATCCAATCAAGTGCTCCAGAAGAGAAATTAAGAATCTAACACCAGGGGAAGTGCGACACAGGAGAATCTCAGACACCCAAGGGTAAGATTTCCAGTCTCGGACGAAGCTTGCTGAGTCCGAGATGATTGAAATCTTACCCGAGGGTGTCTGAGATTCTCTTGTCTCGCACTTCCACTAGTGTTTGATTTTATTTCTCACTGTATCCACCCTGAAATTTACTTAAATCCACACAAAAATATCGCCCCTTTTCGTCTGTTTATACAAGGAGTTATGTCCCTTTTTGTAACGCCATAAAATCAGGAATGTATACCCGAGCGCGCCATATTTTAAAAGACGACTTTTCGTGTACTCTCATTGTTAATTTTACTTTAAATGATATAACAATTTTACAATACGTAGATTAAATCCACTTATGGTCACTTATGAGGGCAGATGTAAGACTACAGACCCTAATTGTGCAAGCACAATATTTGCCGGTAAACTGCACGTGATTTTTTGTCTTACACTAGTGTAGGACAAGGAATTCTCACATTTCTGTACGTGTGTGACACAAGAATCCAGTGTGAGATACCCATGTGAGATTCATGCATCTCACATCACATGACCACCCTTGACGGAACAATGCAAACAACGTCACGTCACATTATTGAAACGTCAGAAAAAATACAACTTCCCCGGAATGGTGCGGAAACGTCGAATTTTTATATCGCTTCATTTTAGAAACCCATGAATAACTACGCTTAAGATTCTAGTTCAGAGTTTTGTACTTTTAGTACAAAACCAAAACACATGCGATCTTTTCAATTATGCAATTTATTTTTTGCTACGTTGCCTAGTTTCGGAGAATGGATTTTCGTGTATCGGCGGCCATGTTTATTTTTTCAAATTTTTGGCACAGAAATGTGAGAAAAATAATCAGTCATGGTAAAAAATGTGAGACTGGACAATTCCACCCTCGGGTTCACATTTTCTATCATCAGAAACTCGGCAAGCCTCGTTTCTGACTGGAAAATGTGAACCCTCGGGTGGAATTGTCCTGTCTCACATTTCAGACCATGACTGATTATTATAATCTCACACCGCTAAAAATAGGAACTGCTGTGTCTCAAAAGTGAGAAATCATGATCTGCTGCTTACACGGCATCCGTCACACAGCCAGCTAAACTATGACGTTGAAAGATCTGTCTGCTCGATATTATAATTTCTTTTTCTAGCCCTTAGACAAAACTAATCAAAAATCTATGTTACGTGTTACTTTTCTGACCCTAAAACTGTACCAAGGTAAAAGCTTAAAATGCTATGAATCTATTAAGAATTCGTATAATAACCAGGACAAATCGGTACCACAAACATAATCAGCGAAGACAAAACTGAAATACAACACAAAAACACTGACATTGTAAGCTCCAACTGAAAAATGAGAGTATCATCAGATGTTCCGGAATGGACATGATATTCTTCAATGTGGTACCCTTATACTGCCAATGAAAAGTTTGGCTTTGTCATAGTCGGTGTTTGTCAGTCTGGATCTACCCATAGATGTCTTTTCTCATTGTAATTATCTGTCAAGTCATGGTGACGACGGTGTAAAGGTACTTTGCGCGATACTTTATGTTTGTTAACGATCCCGCATTCTTAAAAAAAAAAAAAAAAAAAAAAAAAGACGTAGTAGACGTAGCCGATGTTAGACCGTCTTGAACTGACTATGAAGTGGTTGCTCTTTGTTAACAACCTCATGGTGAAATCAAGACGAAGAATAACAACAGAAGCGTTGTTGCATTTGCTTAACCTTACCATGTGTATGTAAATATGTTCTCCCATGTACCTTTACATAATATCCTATCAAATGTACGCTATATTAATGACTTGAATTCCAGGACAACATGTTACTGTGCGACTTGGATGGCCAAAAACAATATTGAAAGTAACCAAAATTATAGAGTTGTAACAAAACAACATTTTATCAATCCACGAAGTATCATGAACAACAATTGATTGGTTCTACAGTGTATTTGTAGAGACTTTGTCTCGTGTGAATTCACCCCATATTTTTTCAATGTTCACTACATTCCTCTAATAAAGACTTCATTTAACCAAACTTGTTACTTGAAATTAAGTCGATGATTTTGGCAAAATATGATATTAGTTAAGTGTGGGAAATAAAAACCAAACATACTTAGCAAAAGCACTTACAACATACAAGTATCCCCTCTAGAAACGGAAAGGGAAGCACTGGAATTTTTTACGAAAATAAGTTTCACTAGGTATTGAAATTGATTCGTTGCATGATGTACGTCGGGTTATTACATAATAGTTTGTTATCTTAAACGAACATTTGTGGATTATCACCCTCTACATAGATTACATAATAAAACGACATTAGTGGATTATCTAGCTCTACATAGATTACATTATAAAACGAACATTAGTGGATTATCACCCTCTACATAGATTACATTATAAAACGACATTAGTGGATTATCTAGCTCTACAAAGGTAGCTGTATATGGTCTAAGGGTAGATATTGTAATTAGCATATCAAAATTATCTGACTACATATAACTATATATCTTTATTTGAGACAGGGAGGTCAGATAAGCCATAGATGTGTTTTTTTTTGTTTTGTTTTGCTTTTTTGGTTTTTTTTTGTTGTTTTTTGTTGTTTTTGTTTTTTTTTGCAGTTTAACCAGATTTCAAAAACAAAACATTAAATTTTAACCGAACGCAAATATGAGAAATACATTTTGTTTGCTACACAAAAAAGCTCCAGTAAGATTACTGGTAAAAGCGGTGTAAAAGAATAACCCAGGTAATAAGGCGAATAACATTGTGTTAAAGAAGGAAGGTATAGATTTCAATGTATCCGTCTGTCGGCCCGTTGGCTCATCGGCTGATTCAGTTACCTGCTGTGTTTCACTTTCCATCTTATATGGGATTTCTCATACAAAACATGGTGTCGCGATCCAGTTGTTATATAGATGCAGACTTTATCAACTGCTGAATGTTTTGTACACGATTTTTAACCTATTTTAGTTCATGGACTAAATGTTTTGTTTCACCTGCTGTAAGCGGAGTCGGCACATAGGGATTACTATCCGTTGTCTTATATCGTCGTCGTCGTCCTGCGTTATC
Source organism: Modiolus philippinarum (assembly GCA_002080025.1). NCBI lineage: Eukaryota > Metazoa > Mollusca > Bivalvia > Mytilida > Modiolidae > Modiolus > Modiolus philippinarum. The sequence continues at coordinate 62,749 of MJUU01035992.1, forward strand.
GTCGTCGTCGTCGTCCTGCGTCGTCTGTCGGTTTTTTGAATCCGCAACTCATTCAAAACTACTGGTTCGATTCCAACTAAACTTTCAGGATATGTTGTTCACTTGGTGTTATTGTGCACCTGATACTTAGAATTAAGATTTTACGGATCAAGAGGTTCAAAGAGACAACACTGCTCATTTGTTAATCTGGTTTGTTAATCCACAACTCCATCATAACTATTAGTCAGTTTCCAACCAATCTTGCAGAATATTTCATTCACCTGGTGTAGTTGTGAACCTGATACTTACAATTTTGATTAACAGATTTTAGAGGTTCACTGAACCAAAATTGCTAATTTTTAATCTGGTTCGTTAATCTGCAACTCCATCAAAACTATAAGTAAGATTCCAACCAAACATGCAGGGTATGTTGTTCACCTGATCTTGCTGTGCATTTGATACGTAAAATTTTGATTTTACAGATTTTAGAGGTTCACTGAGCCAAAATAGCTTATTGTTGATTCAGTTTGTTAATGTGGGACTCCGTCAAAACTAAGTAATATTCCAACCAACCTTACAGAATATGTTGATCACTTTATATAAAGGTGCACCAGGTACTTAAAAATTTTGATTTTACAGATTTTAGAGGTTCATGGAGTCAAAATAGATCATTTGTTAATTTGGTTTGTTAATCTTTGACTCCTTCACAAATGTTTGTCAGATTCCAACCAAACTTCCAATATATGTTGTTTATAAGGTCTGGTTATGCACATTATACTTAAAATCATGATTTTACAGATTTAAGAGATTTGTCAAGCCAACATAGACCATTTGTTAATTCAGCTTGTTAATCTGCAAGTTCTCTAAACTGAATTCATATTCAAAACAAATTTGCAGAATATGTTTATCTCCTAATCTACCCATGCACATAATACTTAAAATTTTAATTTTAGATTTTAGAGGTTCACTGGCCGAAAAATGGCTCTTCTGTAGTGCAGGCGACACAAGTGTTCCATAGAACACCCATGATTTTTTTCAAAACAATGGTGCTTTTAAAAGTGCTTTTAAATTAATTTGATGACACATTCAGAAATGCATGAGCCTCTAGATTTTTTCAACTATCGGAATAAAAATAACAACTACCACATAGAACTTATCTATCTGCTTTTCATAAAACGTCGTTATATGACCTGTAAGATATAGTCCGTTTCCTTGAGGTTTGACCATAACGACTCCTTTGCACTGATTTAGCAGTCTGCATCAATTTTCATTAATTGTCAGTCCTGAATTCAATTTTATAAACTTTAATGCTATTATTTACATTTACTGTTGCTGATTTCATTGTCATCACAGAATTATTTATTACGTAAGGTACTGGAATTAGAATCTTGAGATTCTTTTTGATTTATGATATATATATATATATATATATATATATATATATATATATATATATGTGTGTGTGTGTGTGTGTGTGTGTGTGTGTGTGTATTATTACATATGAAGTTAAAATTTTGTCTATTAGATTTTCGATACTAGGCTCCAACTCGAAAAAAAGACTGTTATGCAGAGACGGACACCTGCTTAAAATTAAACCGTTACGCAGATATTTACTATTTACTTGAATTCTGAAGGAACACATTAATATTGGTTTTATTCTTTAAAATTCATATTAAAGTTCTCTATAATCCCGTATTCTTTCCGGGGACAATCACTTTGTCTCATTGTCATTCTAACTGTATTCAACAAAATTGTTGCACGCTTTTAGAAAGACACGAAAGTCACTAAAAGTCATCAAAAAGGAGTATACATGTGTATGTCACTTTATTCCATCGGTTTAAAATGTAAGTAGAAAGAGACCAAACAAGACATTTTAACAGAAAACAATAAACCATTTATGCTATCTCATCTTTTATTTATGCTTAGAAATACATTATGATGCAGTAAAAAACACTGATAATTTTTCAAGAATTTTTTTCCACAGAAATTTTTATTCATGACGGAGCAAGAGGAAGGTCACCTAAAGATATACGACAAAATAACAGGCAAAGGATATACAAATTATAAACTAGGGTATATTCCGTATGCTATAATGATGTACGACGAGGACATGCAGACCGAGGAACATACTTGTAAGTAGAAATATACCCAAATTGTAATTATTTACACATTCAATTGTCAGAGACCACATCCCACAAATGATTCCTTGGCAACTTGAAAATTCATGGGTGGTCAATTATAGCAATGGATTAAATTAAAAAATTCTAATGAAATGTATTACGGGGCAGAGCTAATGTCAAATGTAAAATAATGGATAACAGGAAACATCTACAATGGCTGAAAATTAAAACAACATGCTACAATCTGCCAGGGAACTACACAGGAATAACACGAATAAGACGAAAAACAAACGTAAACAACGATAGGAACTCGGGACAGCCGGACTTGGTAGCGGCACTAGCAAAAGCCAGTGGTAGGCTTAAACTGGTTTATGGGTACCCAAACTTCCCCTTTATCTGTCCTGTTTCCCTATAGTATAAAACATACAAATGAAACCCAATACATTAGACTACCATCTCCATGATCACAATCGTGAAAGGAGAGAAAAAGACAATAGGTAATTTTGAAAGATGGGTCAAGGGGTGCTCGCCGCTAAACTGCCGACTAGCTATAGGAGCCTAGTTTGCTAGTAGAACACTGTCGCACTACGGAAAAAAATCAAAATCAAACATTCACGAAGAGTTTGGTCAGAATCATCATAAATTTCAGTAGAAATCGGCAGTATCAGTGAGAGGACAGTATGTTTGCAAAATTTTCAGATCACTAAGTCTCAAAGCTAATTTAACGGATGCGAGCAAAATATCTTGTCGATATTCCTTATTACGTAAACTGACCATTTAATAAGTTGTCCCAATTTGGATTTAATCAAATTATGTGGAAGGGTAGTATAAAGTGTAGAAAAATCATAACTATCGATAGATGAGGCTGGTCTTTGAATTAATTGTAGTTTATCTAAAACTTCAATAGAATTTTTTACACCCCAAAAGTAATTTACAAAAATCCAGTGAATAAATAATATCATCACATGTCCAGGAACAATGATTATTGTAGGTTATATTAGAAAATAATCCTTGTTTTTTGTTAGAGCAAATGAATAACAAAATACCGAAGTTAATGTTAATTTATTTTCTGCATATGCGCATTTCCACAACTTATATCTCTTCAGTGCAGATAAAATCTAAACGTTTGGAAGACCATAAACTCAAAGATGTTTAAAAATGATAGAGAACAAATAACCAATATGATTTAAATGTAAAGCCAAAATAAGCTAAGGACAGAGGTTTGCATGAGGGAGATACTCCTTAGTTTTCAACAAAATTTTCCAAAATTTAGATATTGTAAGTTTCCAAATAGAATCGGTTTTCGTGTCAGCACCGAAGTACTGACTACTGGGCTGGTGAATATCCTCGGGGACTAACAGTCTAACAGCAGTGGCATCGACCCAGTGGTAACGAATAACAACTGACCATTTAATAAGTTGTCCCAATTTAGATTTAATCAAATTATGTGGAAGGGTAGTATAAAGTGTAGAAAAATCATATCTGTCGATAGATGAGGCTGGTCTTTGATTGTAGTTTATCTAAAACTTCAATAGAATTTTTTTTTACACCCAAAATTATTCTGTTGGTGACCATGGTGATAATTTTATTATGATTTTCATGTGATTAAATAAATAAATTGCAGAGGTGTTTTAGTTTAATATTGATTCTGTGAAAAATAATAAATTTACAGCACATTAATTGTCACGACAGTAAGTAAATACCATGTATTGTAACAAGAAATCTGGAATTGATTACAGAATGAGAGTCGATTAGAGGGCGCAGTTTATTTTCCTTTTTATATTGTTCATATGGTTTACGAGCACAGCGACTAAAGATGCTTTCATACTTATCATTTAGACATTTTGGAAAACAGTTGCCCAAATCTTTCAGTTTTTAAATTACCTTAAAAACTGTTTTACTCCCTCACCGTCACATTTGTCCACATGCTTGATATTTTTCATATGTTGCTCGTTTTGTTGTTAAATTCATACTCAAGAGATGATTTATTAAAGCAGATTTGGAAATCACGGGTAATCAGTTACATGAATCATGTCGTTTCTAGTTTGACAACTATTACAATTCGTTTTGAAAACTGCTGCACATTTGCTCCTCGTAAGTTTCGGGATATAACCTTAAATGACATAATTATGAATTTAATATGGGCATTCGCGTTGCATACTTTTTTTCTTCGATTAAAAGCTATATTCTTTTTTCTGATCAGTGTTATAAATATGACTAATTTAATATTAAATGTTCAAATTCCCAGTAAAACGACTCTATACTCACCTTGCCCCTATTCAAAATGTTTACCCAAGCACGCTGGATGCTGGCATCATGCATTATAAAATGTTCTGAAAATGAGAGAGCATAGCGGCAATTACTTAACTGCTTCTTGTACTTTTCCTATTTTGACAGCTAATTGTGCCACTTTAGGATGTGAACATATATGTGTGGACAGACCAGCTTTTGATCCTGTTTGTTTGTGTGGAGAAGGATACGAACTGAAAGATGACAAAAAGACGTGTAAAGGTATGGCATAACAAGCTTTTTCTTCATGATTCTGCAAAAAGAAAAACCAGAGAATGGATAAATGCTATTATTCATAATTTTCTTAATATTGTCGATTTTCCTCTTCATTGTATTTCAAACTTTCGGAAAAATGAGTAAATCACAAAATTACCAAACAAATGAAAGAATCAGATAACTAAATACCGAAGTCACTGTGAATTTACTTTCTGCATATGCGCATTTCGACAACTTATGTCTCATCAGTGCAGATAAAATCTAAACGTTTGGAAGACCATAAACTCAAATATGTTTAAAAACTGACAGAGAACAAATAACCAAAGTGATCTAAATTTAAAGCCAAAATCAGCTAAGGACAGAGCAAATCATACAAAGCATGTGCAAATAACTAAATACCGTAGTTACTGTGAAATTAATTTCTGCATATGCGCATTTCGACAACTTATGTCTCTTCAGTGCAGATAAAATCTAAACGTTGGAAGACCATCAACTCACAGATATTTAAAAACTGATAGAGAACAAACAACCAATATGATCTAAATGTAAAGCCAAAATCAGCTAAGGACAGAGCTTTGCATGAGGGAGATAAAATCACGGGAACAATTGATAACCGCAACGGTTCTTACCAAAACAAATGGCGGGTTGAACCGGTTCCGCCCTTCAATGCTGTGATTCCTTTTATAAATACGACTTTTAAAAGTATATGTGATCCTAACAACCTTTTACTCAGACTTTTTTTCATGACCTAGAACAGACCGTATTTATTTTATTTGATCCTTAAGAATCTACAAACCGTTATAATAGATTTTTCATTTATAAAAGTTTATAGATCATCTTTCAACTGTCATTTTTGAAGGTAATAAAAATAAATGGTCAATTTGAATTGGAAATTTTCCGATTGAAACATCATTCTGGTTATAATAGTACAGCTGAAATATAAAGATATGGAAATTCAACATGACAATGAGATGTAGTATATCCATACATTTAAATCGTACAATTTGTATGAAAGTCTTGCTCATTGTCACATTAACCCCGAAGTAGTGAATTGGATGAAGATAGAATAAAAGAATATACTAGTATGTAGATTTGTGTAGGTGTTGGACACGGGGAACCGAATAAAAATATATGATTACATCTTAAACAAAAAGTCAAAAAGTGTCAGAGTGAACTCCTTTAAAGAATTAAGGTGAAATTAAAATGAAAGTTCATCACAATGGAACAGGACACGCGTCAACAGTGTTGTCCGACAGCTAAAAACATGATGCCCTGTACCATCAACATGAAACAATCAAATGGACAAAAAAAATAATGATGAACCACAAGAAAGATTTAATAGAGCAGGACATTAATGAAGGAAAGATAAAAGGAAACACTTACTATGGCCGAACATTACAATCACATGCCACAATCAGCCAGGAAACTGCACAAGAAAAACAATAAAATGACAAAAGACAAACATAGATGACGATAGGAACTACATGCCTACCCTTCCGGAGCACCTGTTGTCACAATCGGTTTCATAGGAGTTTGCACTGTGAATGACTTGGTTTTGAATGTTTTCTGTTTATTTATGTGCTTTTTAGCTGTTTAGCGTCTTTGATTTCTGTGTTCTCTTTTTTGATATGTCTTTTGACTTTGATTTTTGCAAAAATCACTCCTTTCTTCCTTCGGTATTTTACTGCCGTTGTTTCACCCAGCATGGGATAAGCATCAGCCCGAAACTTGGGCTTATTTGGAAACTTTTTATATCTAAATTTAACGAATTTTTGTTCAAAACTAAGGAGTATCTCCCTCTTGCATAGCTCTGTCCTTAGCCTTTTCTATTTAGATCTTATTGGTAATTTGTTCTCTATCAGTCTTTACACATATTTCGGTATATTGATTTCCAATATTTTGATTTTATCTGCACTGAAGAGACATAAGTTGTCGAAATGCTTGTACCATGTCGAGCACATTGCAGTCAACAATTTTTACGGTGGTATTGCACCGGCTTTTTTTTTGCCCACAGGAATTCGGATCTTGACAATTTTCTTTGATACTGTTTCATGCTAAATATTCACATTTCAGTGTGGTCCGTCTTTCAGAAACTATAATACTAGATAAATAAATGAATGAATGAATGAAAAAAATGATTAATTTATTAACTCAAAATGATGCAAGAAATCAACCAAGAGGTTATATAGCAGTAAAACCATTATATGTTTGAAGTGTATGCTTTGTTTAAAAAATATTCTGTATACTATATTTTTTCAGAGATTCAAGAGTTCGTACAACCGTCACATATATATGCTATCAGGGATGCTATATGCCAGTATCCAGCAAACTTAGCGGACATGTCTCTTATAAACATTACTTTGGAATCACAGTGTTTTATAAAAATAGCCAAAGGATATTTAGCCTTATCGTATGACAGTGTAAACAGTGTATTATACTATTCTGAGAACAACACACGTAGTATTGGTAGGGTACAGCTACGTCGGGGATCATTCACAGACACACTAATTCGAGGTGTTGGCGAAATAAAAGGTATACTTTATTTTTCAGATCGATTGCTTTGACAGATAGTTACTTCGGTAGAATATATTAATACATTTCCGATTTTTGTACCAAACTGATCTGTTATTGTCCCCCGCCGCACCGCGACGGTGGGACATAGTAATGGTCTGCGTCCGTGTGTCCGTCCGTCCGTCCGTCCGTCTGTCACACTTTCTTGTAGACGCAACTCCTTGGAAACCGTGTATTGGATTATGTTCAAATTTTGTAGGATTGTTAGTCACTATATGTACTAGATCATATCGCACCGCCATTTTGATTCGTCAAATTTTGTGGGAGTTATGGGACTTTGATTATTTCCACATTGTTATAAAATGGCAAATGTTGTGGACGCAACTCCTTAGAAACGGCTGTTCAAAATTCATTCAAATTTTATAGGATTGTTAGTCACCATTAGTACTAGATCATATCACATCGCCATTTTAATTCATCACATTTTGTGGGAGGTATTGGACTTTGATTATTTCCACATTGTTATACAATGGCAAATCTTGTGGACGCAACTCCTCAGAAACTGCTTGTCAGATTTCATTCAAATTTTACAGGATTGTTAGCCACCATTAGTACAAGATCATATCGGGTCGCCATTACGAGTCTTCAAATTTTGTAGGAGTTATAGGACTTTGATTATTTCCACATTGTTATAAAATGGCAAAAGTTGTGGACGCAACTCCTTAGAAACGGCTGTTCAGAATTCATTCAAATTTTACAGGATTGTTAGTCACCATTAGTACTAGATCATATCACATCGCCATTTTAATTCATCAAATTTTGTTGGAGTTATGGGACTTTGATTATTTCCACATTGTTATACAATGGCAAATCTTGTGGACGCAACTCCTCAGAAACTGATAGTCCGAATTCATTCTAATTATACAGGATTGTTAGTCGTTATATGTAATAGATCATATCACATCGCCATTTTGATTCTTCAAATTATAAGGGAGTTATTGGGCTTTATCGACTTAATGCATACTACATGTACAACATAGGGAGACTTTCTGGACACATCTCATTATACTCCAGTTAAGGGATTTTGCTGAAGTTTTGCTTAGCTATTTGCCACCTAATGCAGTTGATCATATCCTGCTGCCATTTTGATTCTCAAAATTTTCCATGAGGAATGGGACTTTATTGACTTTTCTGCGGCGGCGGGGGACATAGCTACGCGTAGCAATCTTGTTGCATAAAGTTTTAAGATTGAAGTTTAGCACAAGAAGGCCTTCACTTACTTGTGACCAAAGTAAGGATTATCAATTTCATTTCTACACAAGTAGATGAGTCAGTTACCAATACCGTTGGGTTGTATATTGTATTTTATCTCGGTATATTATAAGAACTTTAAAAAACTGGCAAAGAGCTATATGATAGCTTTTCGAAAACGAGTTCACAAAAGTACCAAATGTGGTCGTCGCAAAGATCTCGATCCATCGTTTAAAGTCTTGTTGATGTCACACACATTATTAATCCACGCTCCAAACAGATGGTCCAAGAAAAGTATCAAGATATCGTCGTCGTTTAAATATTATAAAATTCGTGATTGTAATCTCAAATAATTTGGTGCTAATAATGAAATAGTTTTCTTTTTAACGTATTTTTTAATTATTAGCTTACGACTCCCCCTGTATCAATAACACCTTCAATGGCTGCGAAAGAAAAAATGCTGTGAGTTTTTTAAATCCCTGTTAATTTGACGTCTCTAAACCATTCAAACATGATAATTGTAACGTTTTTTAGATAAATAAATACTAAACTACTAAGGCCTCTACTATTCACTTAAACTGATTATAAATGACAAAATATCTTAAACTTGAATTATGGGAATTTTATGGAATGAAAATTGAACCAATTTCTATTGTGCCATCAAGAAACTTATGAAGTTAATTTTGAATAAGCGATTGGTCTCTTCAGACGTCAGGCAAAGACTATGTTGAAATAAAATTGCCAAGTATTATTGCGTTACTGACAGATTAAAAAGCCGATAAAAGGAAAGGTCTACAATGGCCGAAAATTACAATCAACATGCCACAATTTTCAAGGAAACTGCTCGAGAAAAAACTATAAAATCAAAAGGCAAACGTAGGCAACGATAGGAACTCGTGTTAGTCGGACACGGTACCGGACCTAGCAATAGCTAGCTGTAAGGTAATTCCGATTTATGGATACCCAAACCTTCACTTTCTGTATTTTATTTCCCTAAAGTATTTATATAATAAACAAACAAATGAAAACCAGATAGGAACTCTCGTGAAATTTAAGGCAGAAACGATCTCATAAAATACCAGTAAGAAGGATAACTGGATTCCTGATCTATTGAAATAAACATGTACCACCATATGAAACAAACTATTTATGAAATTGAAGTGTACTTATAATTTGTCCTAAATGACAATTATTTAACTAAATTTTAAATGACGAAAGACAATCATCCTGAAGCGCTACAAACTTATTAAATATAAATCAGCCTTCATTAATTAGTATTCCCTCTCAAGGTATTCATATATTGATTTTTTTCATATAATAAAATATGTGTTTCCGGACTGGACACGACTCAAAAGTCCCGTGTTCGCATAGACTTCTAACTGCAAAAAATCAATCTTGAAAGGAACCAGTAAGACAAAGTTATTTAGTAAAAATGTGTCCAGGACTGCTCGTCGCTAAACCAACGGCTAGCTGAAAGAGCCTAATCTGCTGGTAAAATACTGTTGTACTACGAAGGAAAATCAAATTTATATCTTCCAATAGACATCGGCAGTAAAAGAGAGGCCAGCATACCTGTAAAATCTTTAACGGAATAATGCAGAAAATCCTGTCGATAATCCCTATTAAAAAAAGAATACGTAGAGATTTTTTTTTCGACATTTTTTATATGATTACCGTAAAAACGAGGGTGATAGAAATTCCTTAAGGAATAAACTAAACTGTTTGTGAGTCACACCACATTTGAATTCCAAATATCAAATGTTCAAATGTCTCCTATTAAGTTCAACAATTTATGAAATCTGTAACTTGATGGGATAGTAAGTTACGTTCATTAAAATCGTCAAGTTAAGAACAAACGCGTGCGCATCGCACTAGTTGAGATATATACAACTCATAGGATGGAGCTAGAGGAACTTCGCTTTCAAGAACGGGGAAATTTGTAATACTGAAATCGAAATCATCGTTTTTATACCCCCGCTTGAAAAGTGGGGGTATATAGTGATGGGGTTGTCCGTCCGTCCTTCCGTCTTTCCGTCCGTCCGTTACACATGAGGGTACTAATTTATTACCCGCTACTCCTGCTGAACCACTGAATAGATTTTCATGAAATTTTAACACAGTCTTTGGGACATAATGTAGATGTGCACCTCCTATTTTTGAATTTGATTTGAATGATTTTAGGGGTTTCCCGTAGCAAAACATGGACTTGCCCATCATATTACAAGGAGCTACCCATCTCTTATCCGCTACTCCTCCTGAACCACTGAATAGATTTTCATGAAACTCTGACACAGTCTTTGGGAGGTGATGTATATGTTGTGCACCTCCTATTTTAGAATTTGATTTAAATGATTTTTGGGGCTTCCCGTAGCAAAACGTGGACTTGACCATCATATTGCAAGTGGGTACCCGTCTGTTATCGGCTACTCCCCCTGAACCACTGAATAGATTTTCATGAAACTTTAACACAGTCTTTGTGTGCACCTCTTATTTTAGAATTTGATTTAAATGATTTTGTCATCATATTACAAGAGGGTATCAATCTCTTATCCGCTACTCCTCCTAAACCACCGACTAGATCTTCATGAAACCTTAACATAGTCTTTGTGATATTATGGAGATGTTCTCCTCATATTAAGAATTTGATTTAATTGATTTTTGGGGTTTCCCATAGCAAAACATGGACTTAGCCATCATATTACAAGAGGGTACCCATCTCTTATCCGCTACTCCTCCTGAAGCACTGAATAGATTTTTATGAAACTTTATCACATTCTTTGTGACATTATGTAGATGTGCACCTGCTATTTTAGAACTAGATTTAATTGATTTTTGGGGTTTCCTATAGCAAAACATGGACTTAGCCATCATATTACAAGTGGGTACCAATCACTTATCTGCTACTCCTCCTGAACCACTGAGTAAATTTTCATGAAACTTTAACACAGTCTTTGCGACATAATGTAAATATGCACCTTCTATTTTAGAATTTGATGTGATTGGCAAGTGGATACACATCTCTTATCCGCTTATCCTCCTGAACCAGTGGATAGATTTTTATGAATTATTTACACAGTCTTTGCATTTTGTGACAAAACATTTTTGTGCACCTTGTATATTAAAATATAATTTGATGGATTTTCAACTTTTTGAGTGAAATTGGGGTGCGGGGGTATATATTAGTTAGCTTTGCTCACACTTTTTCTAGTTATTTTAAATTTTAGTTTTAGTTTTATAGATCAAGAAAAGGACAGTATTTAGAAATCATTGTTGTTTTATTGAGTTTCAGTTCTTGTGGGTAAATTAGGTAGGCATAGTCTAAAGGATGTCGTCAATAAACCTGCTGTAATCATTGAAAAATGTAACAAGTTTATTACTGTTTCGTACGGTTCTATTTTGTATTTTTTTTTTTTACAAAGTCCCATTCGTAGAAGAACAGGAATAGATCTGCACAGTTTGTTGCCGTGGGAATTCCAATGATTTGTTGATAATTGATATTGTCATAATGACCTGTCGTTATTTTGCATATTGCTGTTTTTTTTAATTGCTCTTTAATATGTTGAACTGTATATTATGAATTGGTTTGTCATTGTCAAGTGTTTTAAGTGGCGAAATTTTAAGCGGCGAAATTAACGATACTACAGACACGTCCACATCGGCGTCATTCTTTGACTTTCATCTTGAAATAGACAACAGAGGTAGACTTCAAACTAAGTCGTACGACAAACGCGATGACGTCAAATTCCCTTTCTTTGTGGCAACATCCAAACAGCGCCGGCATACGGAGTTTACATCTCCCAGCTCATATTCGATATTCAAGAGCCTCTGTTCAATACAGTGACTTCATTGATTGCTCACAAATAGGCTACTTAAACAAGGGTTTGTTACGCAAAACTTGAAGTCATCCCTCCAGAGGTTTTACGGTCGACAGCACCATCTTGTGGACCGCTATGGGATATCTGTTTCCCAGATGACAACAGATCTTTCCTTTTAAAGCTTAATTGTTGTTTCCCCTCACGGCTTTGACATGTTCAATATGGCGGGTGTCTTATAAGAAGCAGGAGATGTTTATGTGTGTGTGTGTGTGTGTGTGTGTGTGTGTGTCTTCATTTTTCTTTTCTGTGCCGTACTTATGTTGTGTCTCTTGTTTTTTTTGTTATATCCGATGTTGCCATTGTCCTTAGATTATTCGTTTTTTTGATTGACGGTTCGGTACTCACGAAACAGTGGTTGGAAGCTTTTTCTTTTTGTAAATTTTATTTTGTAAAGTTTATGATATACATCCCATCAAGATTTCGATGTTATTTTATTGTTCTTCCTGTGCAAAAATGTCATTGAAGTTTAAGAAAAACCGAAGGTATTAGTAATGTTATTTCTGCATATATCCATTTCGACAACTTATGTCTCTCCAGTTCAGATCAAATCAAAACAAAACATTTGGAAAATTTGTAAAATATGGTGCAGAACAAATTACCACAAAGATCTAGAGGGAAAGCCAATATAAGCTAAGATAGAGCTATGCGAGAGGAAATCACCTTATAGCTTTAAGATAAATTTTCTAAATTTGGATATAGTAAATTTCAAAATAAATGCAACATGCGGGTAAGCAACGAAGTACTAACTACTGGGTTGGTGACTACCCTCAAAGACTAACAATCCGCCAGCAGAGGCGTTGGCCAAGTGTTATTACATAAAGAAATCCGAAGCTATTGTAAGTTTCATATTTAACTGTAGAAATTCGAGGAACAATTCAGGTATTCTTCTACGAACGGCAAGAGAAAGCATTAATTAAAGGCCCAAAACAAAAAAAAATCAAATAAATACAATAAAGTTAAGCATTGTATATGAGGTAAAAAATAACTAAATTGTTTTTAACGACAGTTTTAATATACACCAGTTATTCATCACATGACTAAAAACTAAAATAAGTCCGTCATTCTACTCATAATTCATCCTATACCTTTCATATCTTCTTTTACATTATATTTACAATAAATAAATATTTCCCTTTGAAGGAAATGTCATGTTTAAATTTACCCAACTTTGTTTTGTTCTAACTATGGCAGAAATAGAAAGTCAATGTCTAGACATTTTGACATCTCCTGATATTTGACGCAATATAGAACCTTGAGGCAGTCAGAAATTCCTTAATTAGAGGCTGTTTTATTTTCTTTTTACTTTGTTTCCATCACAAGACAAACAAAGAAAAAATATTATAGGTAATACATGTATATAGACAATTTCCTTAAGGATATATCTTTAACAATTAACTTAGTTACTGTACATACAATTCCTGCACATGACCGATTCGGCCTTAAATGTCTCATCAGTGCAGATAAAAAATGTAACAGAATAATGTTAACTATCGTCAATGGGGGAAAACTAGTTACTTAGGTGTCATTGGTGTCATTTGGTGTCTTGACGATTTTAATGAACGTAACCTTACCATCACAGCAAAACTTTTACAACGGGGTTACAGATTTCATAAGTAAGAAGTTTTATAACAGATATCTAAATATGGCGTTACTCACAAACAGCTTATTACTAAAGGCATTTTTAATCCCCGTTTTTACGGTAATGTTGTTAAAAATGCCATAAACTGATTAAAAATCCAGAAAGCCGGGACGTAACTTACATTCTTTGCGTAATAGGGGATATTGACAAGATACTCTGCTTGCTTCCGTTAAATTAGTGACCTGAACATTTTACATACATACTGGCCTCTCACCGATACTGCCGATGTCTACTGAAATTTATGCGGGAAGTTTTGAGTTTGATTTTTCCTCCGTAGTACGACAGTGTTTTACCAGCAGACTAGGCTCCTTTAGCTAGCCGGCGGATTAGCGGCGAGCACCCCTTGACCCATCTTTCAAAATTACGTATTCATTTGTCATATTCTCTCCTTTCAAGATTGTGGTCATGGAGTTAGTAGTCTACATGTATTGGGTTTAATTCATATGTTTACTATACTATAGGGAAACGGGACAGATAAAGGGGGGTGTTTGGGTACCCATAAACCGGTTTAACCCTACCGCTGGCTTTTGCTAGTGCCGGTACCAAGTCCGGCTGTCCCGAGTTCCTATCGTTGTTTACGTTTGTCTTTTGTCTTATTTGTGTTTTTCCTGTGTAGTTTCCTAGCAGATTGTGGCATTTAATTATAATTTTCAGCCATTGTAGGTGTTTCCTGTTGTCCCTTTTATTTCATTGCACTAATAAAGGTTGACTTCAACTGAATTTTTATTGCACAAAACTATTTTTAGATGAGATGTTTTATTTAAAAACAGAGATATAAATGGTGAGTTTTGACAAGTGAATCATTACAATTGTAAAGAATTTGACGTGATATATATATAAACTTTTTAAAAATTGGGAGCCAAATATGTGTAAAATCACACATTGACCTTGGTAAACACTTAATTTAAAAAATATGCAACCTCTGTTGAAAAAAGTCCATTAGTCTGAAAAAGGCGATAATAATCTGGTAACTTCCAGAAGTTTCACATGCCTGTGTTAAAATGTGTAAGAGGAGATCGTGTCGAACAACAGGTAGCCACTGAAATAACGAAATACCGAAGTTACTATGATTTTAGTTTCGCCATGACAACAAAGTGACTGGTTTTTCCTTTATTCAACATAGTTAACACAGATCTTGGTTTGAGATCATAAGAAAAAAAAACATTTTTGTGCTTCTAATCCTGAACTACGAAGTGAAATGAAATCAAATTATTGTTGATTGACATAGACATACATGGTACTTACAATCTTAGCAGTACATTTTATTGGAGAACAATGTTCATGTCTACATCTTGATTCAGTAGTCATGTGGGATCCGCTGATATCTTTACTACCGAACATCCAGCACTTGGTTGATAATACGCTTATAGAATGACATCACCGGCATAAAGTACGCAGCAAAACAAAAGCAATAGCAGCATGAAATCCAACAAAAATTGGAGGTATCATCAGCTGCTCTAGAGGAATAAACGAAATCTGCTCAGCATACGGCATCCGTTTGATATAAAAAAAAAATCTAGTTTAGTCTTACTCGTTGTTTTTCAGTTCAGAAATAGATAATATAATAAATGTTAATGTTAATTCTAATTCGCGAATAGAACATTGTATGAATCTATCAATCAAATTTTCTATAGTGACAAACGCAACAGTGGTTGAGCTTAATCTTAGTGTATAAGGTTTTGAGAAAGTAATTTCGCTATTAAATTAATATGCATACCGTTAGTATTTGAAAAAATATACAATTTTTACCTTTGCAGCTCACCTAAATATGCAAATGTTATCCATTATATATATAAAGCTCCTTTCAACACTATTGTCTTTCCTTTATATCATTACCATTGCAACCATTCTTTCTTTCTTTGTAATTTCTACCTTACCTCGTGCATCTTCGAGTCCGCCAAATAAGTGTGAAGCTTAATTGTAGCATGTTTCTATGGTTAAGGCATTTTCAGCCCATTTCCACTTTCTGATTGCCGATACTCACCTGATTTTTATGTTTAGGGTAGCACATGGATTTTGTTATATTTTATTCGAAGTTTAATATAATGAAATGTAATGTAGCAGTTATTTAAAGGTCTGTTGTTCTAACACTTTCTCTTTGCCAGTAACCCATCTTGGATGAAAATTGTCCTTTATTTGTAAATTTACTGTTTTTATGCAACTTCCGTATTTTTTGTATTCATGGATCATAATGTCTTGGGTAACATATATATATTTGCAAGACATTCTCATTGTGATATACCCCTATTTTTATATCAATGATCATTATTTTAGGACTAGCATATGACTGGATATCTGGAAATCTTTTCTGGACGGATAATACTTACAAATGGATTATGGTATCCACAGCTGACGGGAAATATCAGAAAGTATTAATAGAAGGATTGACATCTCCACTTGGAATTGTGATTCATCCAAAAAGAGGGTAAGAAATTGCAATTTATCATAATTTTGAAGCGACAACTTGATTTTTTGGGTGGGGCTCTGAAGGAATTCTGAAAAATACTTAATCAGAAATATGAGGACAGGACAATGTATAAAAATGGATAACAGTAAACACCTACAATGGTTGAAAATTATAACTACATGCCACAATCTGCTAGGGAACTATACGGAAAAAACACAAATCAGACAAAGCACAAGCGTAAACAACGACAGGAACTCAAGACAGGCGGACTTTGTACCGGCACTAGCAAAAACCAGCGGCAGGGTTAAACCGGTTTATGGGTATTGCTTTATCTGTCCCGTTTCTCTATAGTTGAATGAATATACGAATAAAACCCAATACAGGTAGACTTCTAACTCCATGACCACAATCCTGAAAGGAAGGCTGAAAAAATAAAAAGGATGACATATAGGAAGCTAGATCTTTGATATGGACCGAGAAAAAAAAAGACAGAATTGCTTTAGGCGAAAAAAATATAAATGCTGTCTACCAGTATATATTGTTTAAATGGATTGGGTTGACAAAACAGTTATGGATAGACTGGCACTGTGCAGAATACAATATGATTGTTGCTGAAAAATAATTTACTTATATATAAGTATAATGTTTTAGAGTATTTTCAATCCTTTAACAATCAAATCGATGACCAAGAAAAATTGTGACAGATAGCATTCACAAAAAAGGTGTAAAAAAAGGAGTAAAAAGCAATGATCTACTTTTTATCACTTTTCCGAATTATATTCTTGGCAGAGAGATACTTACATGTGCACAACAGTAATAAAATGTCAATGTCGGATTCCGTCATAGCTGTCTGATGATATGCACTATAAAATGAAACTTTCGTCTAATAACCAATGATTGGATGTGTCACATTTTTGGAAACCTTTATATTTCATTGGCAATTTCTTTTTTTAACTTTGGGACATTTGACACGATATGTCGTATACATTTAAAATTCAACCCAAATGCTCAAGAAAGGTTATATAAGAAACATGTGGTCTCTTAATTTATAAACAGAGAGATCGTGTTTACAGTGAAGTAAAAAGCAGTCCCAATTGCTAGTTCACCAGAAGAAGTTGTAAAGTAAAACACATTTATACGAAAAGTAGTACTGCCGTCCCCCAAACATATACATAAAAGAAAACGACATGACCACCAAAAGGTTGCTGTTTTATAAGAAGTAAAATGGTAAAAGAACAAACTCTAGTGCCATGAATATATCTTAAACAAGGGCTGTCACACGTGACATGTCAAGTGTGACTGCCCTTGGATCTGAAATTATATGAATCGTCACCAATGTGCCTTGATCGAGAATTTTATCCTTGGAATTTTAAAGCTCAAACAATATGGCCATTGGCACCGAATACATCAGTTACTAGTAATAATGATCAGCATGACAAACTCTATTAGTGACTGTGGTTATGTTTTAAATATTGAGTCTATTATCATCAGATGTATCTTTACACGGGTCGATGCCTTTTTATTTTCAAATATTCAGAATTTAAAAGCATTTCGGATTTTAGTAAAAAAATCTTTAAAAGATAGTGGTCAAGTTTGAAATTAGAAAAATTGAGCTTTGTAAGAATTACACTTTACTTTAAATGTACGAATTATCCGGTGGATTTTTATGGACGTTTTGCACTTTAATTGTCAATTTTTTACGAGATTGAATTTCAAATTGGAAAAAAAACTTTGCAACATGTAAAATACAACAACGTATTATAAAATTTATTGTTTATGAAATGATTTTTGCAACAGAAATCACACATTTCCGTATTATTCTTTTTGTCATATTCCTCATAAGCTGTGAAAAGTTATTAAGATCAGATTTAATATACAAAATGAATTAAAAAAATAGGTTCAAAGTTATATTTAGAATTCCTGTTCTTTTGCTTGTTCTACTATGTATTTATCGATACCTTGTCACATGTGCATTTACTCCATATCTTTTCATTGCTGAACTTAATTCGGATTTAGTATAGAGCCCGTAAAAGATCCCCACGTGCAAGAGTCGTTTGATTTCGATCTTGAAAGAATTTATCATATGGATGTACTGTCATACACTCAAATCCTGGCATTTGATTTTTTTTTTGTAAATTTAGAATGTTCCTCTGACCACCTGTTTCAAGTGCCAATATCTCATTATTTATAAATGCCAACTTTTCTTACAATTGAATTTATGAATGCCATTTGTTTGTGAATATATTTTAGCTGTCCATTAGCTTGATACACTAGTACCTTTGTTGTGCAACAGATAACAGTGAATAAAAGATCACTTTAATTCAAAGAGTTGAATTGAAACTGCAAGAGCAGTTTAATTTATGTTTGTTGATGATCCCGCATCCATATCTTTTCATTGCTGAACTTAATTCGGATTTAGTATAGAGCCCGTAAAAGATCCCCACGTGCAAGAGTCGTTTGATTTCGATCTTGAAAGAATTTATCATATGGATGTACAGTAAAGACAAGAATGTAGCAGGGATCGACATCTCGTAATGTATTCCGCTCAAACCGGTCCTTGGGGCCGTCTTGAACTTAATAGAAGACATAGGCGAAGCTCATTGTTGAAAACTGTATAGTGAATTCGAGATGTTAAACGACAGTTAATGCGTGGTTCCGAACTTGTTTCAATTTTCAACAATAACAGCAGGTACATCGACGACATCTTAACTATTGACAATCCCCAGTTTTTAGAACCAACAAAAACTGAAACTTAATAAAGCAAACAATGATTCTTAATACTGCCCATTTCTCGATCTAAATATCATAGTTGACTCTGTTGAAATTAAAACTACAATTTTTGATAAAAGGGATGATTTTAATTTCACTATTTCTAATTTCCCTTTTCTTGATGGCGAAGTTCCTGTAACTCCATCATACGGGCTGTATATATCTCAACTAGAACGATTCGCACACGTCTGTTTGACTCTTGACGACTTTAATGAACGTAACCTTATCATCACATCCAAACTCTTACAACAAAGTTACAGATTTCATAAACTGATAAACACATTTAAGAAGTTTTATAGAAGATTTGATTCCTAAATATGATGCGACTCTCGCGAACAGCTTATTACTAAGGGAATTTCTCAACCTCGTTTTCATGAAAATGTTGAGAATGAAGAGACATAAGTTGTCGAAATGCGCATATGAAGAAATTAAATTCATAGTAACTTCGGTATTTAGTTATTTGTTACCACTGGGTCGATGCCACTGCTGGTGGACTGTTCGTCCCCGATGGTATTCAACAGCCCAGTAGTCAGTACTTCGGTGCTGAGCCGAAAACCGATTCTCTTTGGAAAATTACAATATCTAAATTTTTGTAAATTTTGTTGAAAACTAAGGAGTATCTCCCTCATGCAAAGCTCTGTCCTTGGCTGATTTTGGCTTTACATTTAGATCATATTGGTTATTTTCTTCTCTATCAGTTTTTACACATCTTTGAGTTTTAGGTTTTCGAAAAGTTTAGAATTTATCTGCAATTAAGAGACATAAGTTGTCGAAATGCGCATATGCAGAAATTAAATTTACAGTAACTTCGGTATTTATTTATTTGTTAAACAATATCAAAAACTGAAAAGATCCAGAAAACTGGGACGTAACTTGCAATTTTTACGTAATAGGGGATATCGACAGGATATTCTTCGTGATTCCGTTAAATTGGCTTTGGGATCCAATGACCTGAAGATATTACAGGTGTACTGGCCTCTCACTGATATTGCCGATGTCTACTGAAATCTATGATGATTTTTTTACCATACCCTTCGGGAGTTTTGAGTTTGATTTTAAGCTCACCTGGCCTAAAAGACCACGTGAGCTTTGGCCATCACTTTGCGTCCGTAGTCCGTCCGTCGTCCGTCTGTCCGTCAACAATTTCAAAAATGTTCTCCTCTGAAACTGCCGGGCGAATTGTAACCAAACTTGATCTGAATCATCACCAGGGTATGCAGTTTCAAAATTGTGTTCGATAAGTACGAGGGTCAAACAACATGGCTGCTGTTACTAAAAATAGAACATAGGGGTAAATTGCTGTATTTTGCAAATAACTCAAAAACCGTTACAGATATCAAAATCTGACAGAGTAAAAATGATCAGCATGGCAAGATCTACCAGCCCTGCAATTTTGAAGAAAATCTGAAAACCCGTCTTAGAGTTATTACCCTTTTTCCGTAAAATTTTCAAAATTTTGATATTTTTCATTTTTTTATCAAAAAAACTATAACAGATAGAGGTCAACTTTAAATTGATAAAATGTTAAACATATCAAGATCTATCCACCCTGAAATTTTGAAGAAAATCAGAAACCCTTTGTAGGAGTTATTGCCCTTTTTTCACCAAATTTTTAAATTTTTTGTATTTTTCGTCTTTATTTCCAAAACTATAGAAGATGAAGGTTAAGTGTAAATTGATGAAATGTTTGCCATGCTGTGGCGACTTCAAAACTGGTGTTGAAAATTGTTTGTTGATTGCCATTTTCAAAATGGCCACCAAAAAAAGGCGGGAAAATGCAACATTGTCCGATTTCAATAAAAATTGGTTTCCAAATAGATATTGATGTTGCGACTTCAAAACTGGTGTTGAAAATTTTTCGTTGATCGCCATTTTCATTGTTTTAAAACAATTTTTAACACCATAAAGTCGCAAAATCAATATCTATTTGGAAACAAAATTTTATTGAAGTCAGACAATGTTGAATTTTCCCACCTTATTTGGTGGTCATTTTCAAAATGGCGGACAAAAAAGGCGGGAAAATTCAACATTGTCTGATTTCAATGAAATTTATTTTCCTAATAGATATTGATGTTGCGACTTCAAAACCAGTGTTGAAAATTGTACATTGACCGCCATTTTCAAAATGACCACCAAATAAGGTGGGAAAATTCAACATTGTCTGACTTCAATAAAATTTTGTTTCCAAATAGATATTGATTTTGCGACTTTATGGTGTTAAAAATTGTTNTATAGTAAAACATGATCAGACTTTAAATACAGTTCAAAAATTGGTTGAGTTTGAGCTACCAAAGTTAGAGAGACTGAAGTTTAACTGTATAACTTACAATGTTAGCTTGATTGTGGCAAATGAAAACCAGGTGAGCGATACAGGCTCCTGGGAGCCTCTGGTTATTTCGTAGTGCGACAGTGTTTTACCAGCAGACTAGACTCATTGAGCTAGGCGGCAGTCTTTCTCAGTTACGTTTTGTCTTATTCTTTCCTTCTCAAGATTGTAGTCTTGGAGTTAGTAGTCTACCTGTATTTGGGTTTATTTGTATGTTTATTATACAATAGGGAAACGGGATAGATAAAGGGGAGGTTTGGGTACCCACGGACCGTTTTAACCCTACTGCTAGCTCTTGCTATTACCGGTACCAAGTCCGGCTATCCCGAGTTCCTATCGTTGTTCATGTTTGTCTTTTGTCATTTTATTGATTTTCTTGTGCGGTTCCCTGGTGGAATGTGTCACGTGAATGTGGTTTTCGGCCATTGTGGGCGTTTCATGTAATTTTTTCTTCAATAATTTCCTCGCTTGGTTTGTATTTTTGGAGACTTTGTCATATGCACATTAACCCCATAATCTTTCGTTGTTTACTACGGTGTTTATTCCCATTTTGCCAATCCTATACAATCTTCATACTTTTGATTTATATTTCAAAACTGGTTCTATTGTGCTGTAACGAAGAATTTGCATTATATTATTTGTTAACCGATTAATGACAATTTTCACTATTGTTGTACATCAATAATGAACTGCCCTAGTATAACAACAGAATTGTCTATTGTAAATGAAATACTCATCAAGGGATCACTTTTGATCTCGTTTTATTTAGAATCGTGTTTGAAGTCTTCATAATTTCTGAGAACCAGCGTGTTACTGTCTTACTTTCTTAACTAGAGGTTAAAGTATGAATTCTTTAAGAAACGAGCATCGATCCTACAAGTTAAGTGCTTTATATCTCGAAGGTTGTTAAATCTGGATACCCTATCGGAGAATGCTGTATAATTGGATATTTAATTATCTCCTTATCCAAGGACAAACGTTTACATC
Organism: Modiolus philippinarum; assembly: GCA_002080025.1. NCBI lineage: Eukaryota > Metazoa > Mollusca > Bivalvia > Mytilida > Modiolidae > Modiolus > Modiolus philippinarum. Next base: position 85,118 of record MJUU01035992.1, read on the forward strand.
AATTTTGAAGCTATGCAATGAGGATAAATTTTCCAGATCATTTATGCATTGTAGCAGGAGACATGCACACAACTCGGCACAACATGAATGATCTCATTTAGGAGGACACAAAAACGAGGATAAAAAAAGCGTTTGCAATGGGACCCCTGTTACACTTTTAACAATAAATTTGCATTGTTTTAGAAATAGGATTACATATTTCTCTGCCAAAGTTTTAGGGTATTTTGGTATGTTCTGTAATGATAACTTTATATTCATTTGTCTGATGACTTCAATTATATTTTACCTCAATAATGTAATCCCTGTACGAAATGCAGTGATTGGCAGTATGAATGGGCAAATATATCGATGGCATCATCACACGAAATGCTACTGAACTGATGTCAACCATATTGAAGTTCAGTCTAAGTGGTAATTTACATGCCACCGTAAAGCCTGAAGCTCATTTATAATATTATCTTTGAGGTTGCGTTCTAAATCTGAAAATCTTTATGTAATAATTTCATATAGAACAAAATATTGTAATAGCTACATCTTAAGTTTAAATCGTACATTTATTTTTTATATAACTTTTCCTGTATGAAAATGAGTAATGGGTCTTATCTGAATAGTTATTTGTTAAAATGTTATTTGACCAGCTTCGTCCCTGAACCCGATATAAACATCAAAACAGTCCGAGTTCCTATCGTCGTTTGTCTTTTGTCTTATTTGTGTTTTTCCTGTGTAGTTTTCTTGTAGCATGTAATTGTTATTTTCAGCCATTACAGAAGTTTTCTGTTATCTCCCTTTTATTTCATATAACACAAAAAGGTATACAAGTTTCATCACGTGATAGGAAGTGCATATCACTTAATATCTACTCGAGTCAAGTAATTTCGAAACAAATATAAACGAATTTTGACGAGTTTATTATAATTGAAAAGTCATGACAAAAGTTGATTTTTTAATAATACCGGTATACATTGTTTCTGATTATCTTTCATCTTTCTTTTATGCTTTTTCGAAGATTATAGGTCAGAAAAAGACAATAAGCAAGCCAAGTCGTTTAATTTCAGCTTCCGTTTTATAGATGATGTTCCTTCATTACGCAATTCTCAATTTAAGGATAACTTTCATGTAATATATCTCTAAAATGAACTCAAAATTAAGGAGACGACTGATCA
>MJUU01035992.1:86413-99418 GCA_002080025.1 Modiolus philippinarum
GATCATATTGGGTATTTGTTCTCTATCAGCTTTTTAACATATTTGATTTTATGGTCTTCCAAACTTTAAGATTTTATCTGCACCGAAGAGACACAAGTTGTCGAAATGCGCATATGCAGAAAGTGAATTCACAGTACCTTCGGTATTTAGTTATTCATCAATTATATCTCTACATTGACAACTCTAGACGTCTGACAAAAAAAAATACGACAAGGGTGATGATTTCGACTCTCCAATAGTAAACTCCTCGTTTTTGAGAAATAATATTCCCACATCTCCGGCATATGCGTCTCCATTTCATACTCATTAGCTATTGTCGCGGTTGAAGTTTGTACAACAATTTTATAAATGAAGAGAAATTATTGTCTTAAAAACTTCATAAGTATGTACAATCACTGTTACAAATATCACTACAGAATTTTACTGTGTTTCTATTTTACATTTGACAATAGATAAGAATAGAAGAAAATGTTTGCCCACATCTCACTATTTTGTTATGCCAAGTTTTCTTACATTGACTTGATGAGTGCTCTCTGTTTGTCTATATGTTGTAATCGTCCAATAGATTAAGACACTAGTGACTTTGTCGAACAACGGATGACAGTAATTGTAAGAGCGCTTAGCCACTTTAATTTATGTTTGTCGACGATCCCGCATTCTTTAACACAAAAGGCATGGATGTACGTCGTTCGACATTAAGCAACGAGTTCCGCACAACCGTCTTGAGCTTACTAACTATGAGGTACAAGGTGACTTCAAGATGAAGAACAACATGAAGAACAACAATGAAAACGTTGTTTCTTTACTTGGTTCTATCATTTATTTGTAGAGATCTAGTCTAATACACATTTACCCTATATCATTTCATTGTTTAAAACTCACTGGCATTGTGGAGGATGCCACTCGGGGATCAGATTATGCTTGCGCCTTAAGGCCACTGCTGGTGCATTTGTTTTATGGCGTTTATATTCATTTGCTTTGTCTTTGTCATTCTGTCACACATCGTTTTTATTATGAAGTGTCGTGCTTTTGGATTTTTTATTTCGGAATTTCCCCCTTTCCCCATTTTTGTTTCAGTGTTCGTTTGCCGCTGCATTCTAAGTAATGTCAATCATGGATAAAAAGAACTGATGAAAAACAATATCGTATCTTGTAATGAATCACACACATATGATAAAATGGCCGAATCATTCGAGAAAATAAATTATCATCTTAAATTTGATTAAAATTTTTCCTCTTGATAAAACCAGAAATAAAAAAATATTTTCCATTTTGAATAAAAAGTGACTAATCGGTAAAACTTCGTTAACTTTTGGCCAAGTTAAATATTGCATGTTTAATAGCTGTTATGACATCAAAATATAATATCCAAAAACATCCAAAAAGTTTACTAAAATGTCTCTGTTGGTACTGACATTATATATTTTTATTCATTACATACTAAGCGAAGGTAAGTCCTGTTTTGCATATCTAATATAGCAGGAAGTTAACAGTCCATATCATATGCCCAGTCTGATATGGCCATATCAGACCGCCTCGTTCTGAAATATTCATATCAGACCGGTGATACGGCTATTTCAACCCGGTGTGATGATAACTCCTAACTGGAAGTATAAAATATACAACTTAAGACATGACCTTTTCCGTATCAGCACTGTTATTATCCCTCGACCAATATCAGCCCTCGGCTCGCGCCTCAGGCTGATATGGGAGTCTCGAGATGATTAACGTAAATATGGAAAAGGCCATGTATTAATCTCTCTCTATATATGATAACAAGATATTTTTTTTTTTTGCATTTCCCTGTCATTTTTAGAATCGGCCTGTGTTCAATATCAGACCCAGAGCTTCGGTACTTAGGTTGATATTATTACTTAGGGCTGGTAATTTTGTCTGACATGAAACAAGTCAATCATTGTGAGTAAAATGGTTTAGTTATGCTTTTTTATGTTTTATCTTTAGAACATTATATTGGAGTGATCCTGGTCGTTCAGTGATAGAATCATCTGACATGAGTGGTGATAATAGGACCGTCCTGAAGATTGACAATATTGACCGTCCGAATCATCTTTTCATCGATTTTCGTTTTGAAGAGTAAGTAGTGTTAATATTTATGATAAACTTACTGCTGGTGAGAGAACTGACTATTTATTAGAATAATGGTTACATACTTTTTTCTTTATAAGACTCGCATGATTTTGATTCTTTAACAAAAAACGCAATATATTGAAAAAAAAATTATAAGGTGCTAATACTCTTCCGTACTATCAAGGAAAAAAATATATAAGGACATTACAGACTAAAACATGCAAGAAAAATATTCATCGGTTGATTTAACTAAATGTGGTGTACACAGTTATCTTAGCTATGTCTTTTGATAAAGTGGTCATATTTTCAATTTAACTACACTAAATGCAACAGAAACATGTAGAATCTCTACAATCAATTGCTTATTTTGCTTTTATATTCATGCTATTCAGCACTTTGCAAAGTTCTCAGTTTGTCAGTCGCCGAGGGTATCCACCAAAGCAGTAGTCAGTAATTCGGTGTTGACCCGAAAGGAAAAATACTTAAAAATAAGGAGTTTCTCCTTCCTGCTTAGAAGTCTGTTTTTAGATAATTTAAGATTTCTGTTTAGAGATTTATGGTAATTTGTGCTCTATCAGACTTTACAGTTTTTAGGTTTATGATCTTCCAAATCTTTTGATTTGATCTGCACTGAAGAGAAATAAGTTGTAATACTAAGAGGTATTCAGAAAATTAATTCAACCTCGGTATTTTGTTATTTACTCAGAAGCATCACAGTCTGAAATGCGGTGGTATTTAAGCAAAAGAATATGAACTATCGTTTACAAAAGATCAAAATGTCGGTTGCAATGTTTATAACTCGTTGTTAAGACCTGTAAAAGTTATTTAGAACATGAAAATTGATACTCTTTTATGTGCATGCGATGTATATTGATATTGACAAATGGCATTTTGAAAAATATACATATTTTTGCATATTTTGTTTAGAAAAAATGAGATTTTCCGTAATATATGGGTTTTTTTATTTAGGTATTTCTTCATAACAAAACAATTCAGGAAAATACATACCGTATGTCGGGATTTTTTCGCGTGTGTCTAATTTCCGTTATTTTTGAGGTAGGCAATCATACGCGAATTTTAGCCTCCGCGTAAATTTCACTGCCCATTCAAATACATTAGATTGAGTATAAAATGCGAATTATAAACTCACAAGCAAATTTTTCACTGGTCTATTTTACACCAAAATCGAGAACAAAAGCCGACGCGAAAATAACTCGATATACGATACAGTGGCATTAAATATTTATCGTTTCATTTGTAAATTTTGGACTGGGTACACGCAGTGGTTTCGACGAAGTAAAGTGAATAAAACGACCACTTCTTCCTCCCAACAGTCCAGTTTATATAAATAAAATCGATTATTACTCACTAGGCACGTAGGGTCTTTGAATGGACTTCAACTGAAGGCACGCCTTTTTCTTGGATTGAACCAAAGAAATCTTATGTTGATGATTACCTTTGAGATCGATGAAGTAACAGGAAAATGGTACGGTTTGGAGACGATATAATTTTGCTTAGCAACATAGAAAGTGTTTTGGATCGCATCGTTTCTTATGCAAGAATCTTCACTTAACTGACCTATTAATGAAGTATGTTAAGAAATCTATCTGTACATATAATTTCTCTGGGTAAATGAATTGTAACGCCGGATAGCAATTTATTTTGTCCAGTCTGTCCATTAAATATTTTCATCACGACAGTGATTAATTTCAGAAATTTGCATATTACCTCTTCTTGCAGGCGAGTTTAACCACTTTTCAACTACAAAGTAAATATTTGGGAATTGAATGACGTTTTCACTAAATATTGTATTTGTCTATTTCTTATAAAATCTAAACATTTTGTCGATTGTGTAATTTCTTCGTAATGCTTTTAAATTTGTTCACAAAACGTTATAAACACTTAGACTTTTTCTAGAAGGGAGATAATTTTATACCAATATATTTCCCGCTGATCAGATATGTCGTAAACGCAAATATCACTACCAAGACGCCACACTAATATATAAAACTTGCGCGCTTCGACGAAATAAACTTTTGTAACTCCTTGAAACACGTGTACAGCATAACGAAATTTACTGCTTTTTATGCAACTTCGGTATTTTTTGTATTTATTCGAATTTATAAGATTATATATTGTAAAACAACAAAATATTTCCCTAAGAAATCAACTAAATGTAAGCGTGCAATAAATTCCATATTGCACTAGTGCAATAGGATTTGAATTTCATTATGTCATTGATAACCATAATCCTAATTTAACATAAATTTTAGCATTGCTATACAATAAAAGGGTAATCGCATGAATATATACTGCACTCGCAAGCTCATAGAATATATATTGCACTCGCAAGCTCATAGAATATATATTGCACTCGCAAGCTCGTGCAATATAAAATTCTACTCGGGACAATATTCCCCAATATTTATGTAATAACCCTATTGTATATCAGATTCTAGCCCTGGAAAAGTAACAGGATTTATATTATACTGACCATATAATGTTGTCCTTAGTAAAATTTAACACGAAAAGAGACGATTTCGTCAACTAGAAATGTAATTAAATGTGGATTTTCAACTACATGTACCTTCTTGGTAAAAATGTGGAGATATGAAAATCTTCAAAATGTTCAAAAATTGATAATTTAATTATGATAAAATCTAAGAAAAACATAATGATATTTTTGTAATATTTGTGAGAAACCTGCCAATAATAGCAGTAAATTGCCATAATAATATATTATATTTCTAGTTAAATACACAGCTTCAAAACTTCATGAAATAAAATAGACGTAATAAACGAATGCTAGTGCACAGATATTAATTTCTTTTGTTCTTGTTATAGGTTATTTTGGGCCGATGCTGGACTAAATCATGTATCAAGTTTAAACCTAAACACAGGGGAAGTCAGTGTTAGATTTAGACAACAATCATCTACATTTTTTGGTTTAAGTGTTTATCAGGTAAAATCTTATACATTTTAGTCATTAAAATAATATGATTTTAGTTTAAACAAAGTTTGTTTTCCTCTACCGGATTTGACTTGACTTGTTCAACACGGCGGGTGCTTTATAAGAAGCAGGAGATGCTTACTCTACCGGTACACCTGATTGTTTGGTCCGTGTTGCTCATCTGTATGTGTGTCCTCATTTTTCCTTTTTGTCCCGTACTCATGTGGTGTCCTTGTTTCTAAGTGTTTCCTATGTTGCAATGGTCCATGGATTGTTCGTTCTTTTGACTGACGGTTCGGTTCTCATTTTCTTTATTCGTAAGTATAACAAAACGTATAAAACAGAAGTAAATCATACCTATGAAATCGTCTTTTGTTTAGAATTATTTTAAATATTTCTACATGCTTACTTAATTATCACATTTAAATATATGCATGGTTAGTAATCCAAAGTTCAGAGGACGACCCCTTTTTTCTGTTGTTTAGATTATACGGATTATGTTGTGGGTTATATATACGATGGAAAGTTGACTTTGGTATCTATCCAACTCTATTAAACAGTTTATAGTCCTTCAAGAGTAACCTTATACCAATTTAATTGGCTACTTGGCTACAAATTCTACAGTTTGCCAACTAATTTGCTGTTGAAAAACTGTAGAATTGATTTGAAAAAAAATGATCAATTGATACTTACCTCAGCAACTATTGTGTTAGATGATGAAGTTTTGTTACAGTGCCATTGTTGTTACAGAGGTTAATTCATGTTTTGATTATTTCAAACAAATTTTAAAACTGTGAATTTTTTTTGTTTTAACATGTATAATCAGTTAAACATTATTATTCATGGTCACTTCATGTACTTTTGGAGATACTGTAAATCATTTTAGTATTATTTGGTAACTTCGGTTTTTTGTTAGTTATTTGGTATAAAACACAAAATCAGGAATTTGGTCATGAGAGATAAAAGGTAATAGTAAATGAAAAATTATGTCCCATCAATGTCCCATCAATAAAACAGTGTTTTTCACAATTTCCCCTCAAAATGTTATGAATGATTAAATCTTTATGGGCATATCAAAATTTGTTAGAGTAAATATCATTTTTATTCACAAACTATTTACACAAAAACAATGCAAAGTCTTTGCAAAATTAAAAACCGGAATTTCCCTCAGCTAGGAAGGCTGTTATTAAATATGAAAATAGTTCAACATGCTCAATGACCAAATACACCAAAGATTATTCCAGAGGTGAGTATCAAATTCTCAATTTGTAAAACAAATACGGGACTTTTGAGACGTGTTCACTCCGGAAAATTTTTTGTGTATTATACGAAAATCAATACCTTGAGAGGGAATCACTAATTAGTTAACACTGTTGAGCTAAGGGTGATTTATATTTAAATCATTTGTAGCACTTTAAGTTACCTGTTTTTCTTCAGTTAAAATTTAATTAAAGAATTGTGATGTAGGACAAATTATCAGTACACTTCAATTTCACAAATAGTTCGTTTTTAGGTGGTATATATATTTATTTCAATAGGCCTTTTCGAAAAATTATTTAGTCCGTTTTTCGGGTTCGGCATTTAAACACAATGAAACAGTTCCGGTTATCAACCCAACACGACAAATGTTGTTAATGATGAACACAGTTCATAACACTATTCATATTTATATCACTAGGTCATTGTTAACTGTGACACTGCACTAACTTCGTTATAATTAAAATGTATTCTGGGTTTAATTTTTATATTGTTAGCGAACCATACGAGTGATAACCGGAAGGGAAGAGGTTTCGTACCTCCATTTAATGGGAGATTTCCAACCCAGGAAAAGATAACACCATTTTTTGAAAAGGGCTATAGGTCAGGAATCCAGTTATCCTTCTCACTTGTATTTGGGGAGATCGTTTCCGCTTTTAATTACACTACAGTTACTGTCTTGAAGGACAGTAATAAAATCAATAAAACTTGTTATAGCTTTGATTGAATTTTCTCATTTCTTCAAGGATTTTTCAAAATTCATTTTATTTTTATTACTCTTCTTTGTTTTACCTTTATACCTTTAAATTTTTCATGTTTCATCTATAATGACATAAACTTTGCATGTGTTTTGTAGTTTTCATCAGTTCTCCGTGTTATGGTCATAAAATATTTATTACAGGAGTTCGTCTTTTAATGCAGTGTGGAGTTGGTAAAACAATTTCCCGTGTTAGAGATGTATGTTCTTTATTTTTCTTAGATATGGTATACTTGTACATGAGATTATATCTCATGTGCACTTTGCTCAATTACTATTATCTGAATTAATGTACATTGTAAACCCTACGGTTTAACTCCCTCCGTAGTAGTTTTGTCCTTAGCTACATTTGATATTACTGATTATTCGGATTTCGAATGGTTTTATGCCTTTTAAAAAAATTTAACACGTGTTATGGTCTCATGTTCATTTACTTCATACTGTTTCATAAAATATTAGCAAAAATGAACGAATATTGTGTTGAACGACATGAAACAAAATGCGCTATGGACAGTCTTTTATTTCCGAAGGGGAAGAATTGGTTTTTCTACAAGTTGAACTAAATTGTGACTTCAAGATAAAAAATGATCATTTGTACTAAAGTTGACAACTGTGCTTTGTACTTAATTTATATCGTATATTTTCTCATGTGTCTCATTTCCTTTAAAACTTTCATTTAAAAATGTAAAAAACATTTTGTCATGATTAGTTACAAATAACTAAATACTGAAGTATGCATTCATTTCGACAACTTGTCTCTTCAGTGTAGATAAGATCTAAACGTTTGGAAGACCATAAACTCAAAAATGTTTAACAAATAACCAATATACATTTTGTAATCTAAATGTTAAGCCAAAATCGGCTAAAGACAGAGCTTTGCATGACGAAGATGCTCCTTAGTTTTAATCACACCACAATTTCAATATTCACTAAAAATCGTTCTATATATGTAAAATACAGGGTAATATCCCATGGGCTGATACGAGCTTAACCAATTGATTCTGGTTCGCTATGTGACAAACATGATGAACACGAGTATTCAGTTTTACGCGTTTTAGGAATTGTTGATAACGTTTTTAATCTTTTCCTGATCTATTTGCTTTCTTGCATAGTTTAGCATATGTTGTGGTTCACACAAGTCTAGTTAATTATTTGATGAACTTGATTTACTTATAATATTAAAAAAGCTTGAACATATTGTTTTTGCGTTTACGGATACGAAAGATACAAACATCTTTCAAATATTTTATTGCTTAAGAGATATTCATATTTGTCATTGTACACAGAGTTTCCCACTATCAACCTTATCCATACACGTTCAATGGCTATTAATTTCATTATAATTTTAGAAGAAATGAAAGTTTTTGCAAAGATATTTCGGCTGACAATCTGATATCAGCTGAAAAGAACATAAGATTTAGAAGTTATCCAGTGATTAATACATTAAATTCGATACTAGGTTTTATATCAAAATAACAATAAAAAAATTATTAATTGTTTTATAAAAACTCGAGTTTTTTTTTAGCTTTTTGGTAAGATTTATGCAATAGAGATAAGAATACCTCAAATGAATCTCGGTTATTTCAGTGGTATCAAGTTCTTACCCTGCACACTCCCAACTCAGATTTAGGTAAAGGGCTCCCGATTTCCAGCTTACCTAACTGAACTTCCATGTGAGTTTTCCCTAACACTTGGTGTCTGTTGTCTGTTAGATTTTCTCATTTTGATCATCTCCTCTGAAGATAGTGGTTCCCATTTCACCAAATTTTCAATGAATTTATTTATTCTGATTTCTTTTTTTACTTGCGGTAAAGGCTTGCTAGCTGCGTTCATTTCACTCTGATACAACAAACACGACCACCAGCGCTAAAACCGAGTTTTGCAGAAACAATGTATGCAAGGTCATCTACATTGATTGCTCATTTCCTTCAGATTCGTCAAGAAACACAACCTTTAAGGATGGAAAACAATTAATTATTAACCTTATTAGATAATAACTGCTATCATCTCTTCTAAAACAAATGATGCAAGTTGAAAATAAACTAACTGAAATGATGTTTGGGAGGTTCCAAAACAAGGATTGTTCATTTCTTTTTCATTGAAAAATCACATGACCACTAGCACAGATCATGGTTTAGCTAGGAACTTCATTGAGTAAGCATATTCCCGTAAAAGAACGGAAGCATAAAGAACAAAAGTAGAGTTAAATGATGTTTTGAAGATTGTTTGTTTTGCTAAGATTGAAGAACACACCTGCAAGCGTGGAACATAGTTTAACATTAGACCCTGTGGGAAAAAGTAATTTGATCAACACCTCAAAAGCAAATTGAACAAAACCTTGCAGGGCTGATATACCGGGGTCCTCAAACAATTTTTTTGCTTACTCACGAAAGTATTACCACGTAGAACTTGGTTAAAGACATTTTTTTCAGATTTTGTTGATGCGGTATCCTTTTAAAGAAACCTACAATCTGTCATGTCAATCTCAAGGACCTCTTGTACTATATATTGATATTGCAACCAACTGGCTCTATTTGTACAGCTTGGAATATCAACCAGATGCTGCTCCTTTTTGATATTACAAAAGTAGCTAAAATTAAATCCTAACTCTTTAATTTGCATCGGGAGGACACGTTGATGATAACAAAATATCAATTGTGCCCTGAGAAAGAGAACCAAATCGGCAGAAACGGAGCAGTATGTAGCTTTGCTAAATTATTTTTTAGTCTGTATTTACAAAAGCATGTTCTAGAAATACTATATTATTGATTTTAAGTTTTGATTTTCAATCCCTTTATTTGCTCTATTAGGATTATTTAATATGGACGGATCAGGATAAAAATAATGGAATTCATGTTGCAGACCTCTCTTCAGGAAAGAAAATGAGAGGCATTCTTCATCCGCCGTTCGGAGAAGCACACGATGTTGTTTCCTACGATAAATCTAATCAGCCAAGCTTTAACGGTAAGTCATTATTTCAGCAAATTAAAGGAAATATTATTACAATCATGTCGTGTTCACTCCGGAAACATTCTTGTATATAATCTGAAAAAAATCAATACATCAATACCTTGTGAGAGGGAATCATTAATTAATTAACACTGTTGAGCTTAGGGTGATTTATATTTAACCCATTTATAGCGCTTCAGGTTAATTGTTTTCCTTAGCAAAATTTAATTCAATTATGGTAATGTGGGACAAATTATAAGTACACTTCAGTTTCATATATAGTTTGTTTTGTAGGTGGTTAATATATATCTTTCAATAGGTCAGGAATCAAGTCATATTCCTTACTGGTATTTGAGGAGATCATTTCCACCTTCAATTACACGAGAGTTCCTAACTCGGAAGTCCCGTATAAGTGCATCCATACTTTAATTATATAGGAGCCACATCATTAGTGAATAGTCTGATAATCAACACTCCTTAACTACAAGGGAGTAAAATGTAGCGTTAATCTGTTATTATAAAGTACAAGTGTTCTGAACTAGTGATTATGTGCAACTAAAGCGCATGGAAATTACCACTTTACACATACATCAATGGAAGAATAAATAATTACAAAGTTGTTTAATTACATTAATATGGAAGCCGGATGCGGTCATTTTCGCATTTTCGCGTTTTCGTGTTTCGTGCTATCATTCAACAACGCGAAAACGCGAAAACATGAAGACGAAAACGCGAAAACACGAAATAAAATAGATCTCGCCTTTTCGCTTTTTCGCGGTAATCATTTTGCGTTTCCGTGTTTTCGACGTTTCGCGTTTTCGCGTTTTCGACTTTTTGCGTTTTCGCGTTTTCGTGTTTTCGCCTTTTCGCGTTTTCGCCTTTTCGCGTTTCCGCCTTTTCGCGTTTTCGTGTTTTCGAGTTTTCGCCTTTTCGCCTTTTCGCGTTTTCTTGTTTTCGCCTTTTCGCGTTTTCGTCTCGGATGTTTACATCTCACGCATGTGTCATTAATATACCAAAAATGTGCTCGTCTCAAAATATTATAATGATCAGCTTTAGTAGAAAAACTATGCGTTTTTTGTATATTTATAATATAACAAGATCATATCAGTGTCACCTTGGTGTAAGTTTATTTATTCAATAAAAACAGAACAGTAAAGAATACAGAATTCTATTTTCCAGATCAAGGCCATACAAGGAAAATACATGTTTTCCAATGATTATGAAACAAAGCACATATATTAAAAACATATTATAAACAAAAACAGACGAGTACATATTATTCAAAGTGTTTGTGTGTCTTTTTTTATATGGCAAGATACTAATATGCTTCAGTAGAGCAATAATTACTAATATGGTAAATTAGAGTATAATAATTAACAAGTCAGCATGGCAAAAAAGCAAGAGAAAAAATGAGATTAGAATTATGAGGATAAATAGATAAAAATAAGAATTGATGAAATAGCTGTATGCCATACCTGTGACTAATGCAAGAAGGCCAGTGATATAAGGTAAATAGCTTTAGTGCAAAAGATACTAGTGGTCGATGCCAAATGGAACATAGAACTGGGCTAAAAGCTGTATGCCCTAACCGTGACTAATGCAAAACAAAACTAGTAGAAACGGCAACTTAAATGCAATAGGCACCAGGGATCGATGCCACAAGAACATAGCAGCTTATGCTTGGTTACAAGTCTTCGAAGTTTAAACATGGTAAAAAAATGAAAACACCATGTACCGGTTAGTACTTCCCGTGCCTGATGCAAAATAACTAGTAAAATGAATAGTTTTAGTGCAACAGACATCAGGGATAGATGCCACAAGGAGCTTCCAGACTGAAGAATAAATATTAAAAGTATATATCCAAAATTTAAAGTTCAGGGGCATCAACACTAAAAAGCAATAATATTTTTTTGTGTTATTTAAACTATTAAACATTCGAAATAAGACAACATTATTTATCATTATAACTACTACATTCGAACGCAAAATGAGTTTCATTCTCAATAGCATTTGAGGAACATTTAGTACATAATCTATGGCATCGTGGAGAACCCTTGTATCGTCCAGTTTCAATTTGTAGTCTGTGGGCAGTTGCAGTAATCCTAATTTTTGACAGAAAACGGAAGGAAATATTGAGAAAACAGCTTTTTTAAAGTTCTTATTTCAATCAAATATTCCGACTTTGCCTAGTAATTCAAGATGTCTGTCACGCACAGGGAATTGTATCAAATTTGACAAATATTCTGGAGTGTAGTGTATTTTTTAATACATGTATCTTTTTTTTAAATATTAACTCATGTTTATTCCGTCTATCAGCTAGAGTCTCCTACTCAGTCTGATCATATTTTTACACGTGATGCGAGTTCTGTCCCCCGTTAAAATTCTAGCTGCGTCAATTTGAATATTTTCTTATTTCTTTTATCCCCTTTTAATCGTCCACTAAATGACAGATCTCTCTCTCTCTCTCTCTCCTCGACGATACGCCATATCTATCTGATATAAAAAAAAACATTCAATATAAAACAACATTATACTACATAGTTTGAAGCTGGTCTACAATACTAAACAACGACAAAAAGCGCTAGTCCCACAATAAGAAAGCTCCCAATAAGAAAGGTTTCTTGTAAATTCTTATAAGAACTATGCACAATTTTAATACAAATTTCAATGAAGGTGTCTCAGTGGTATTATTCCGCAATTTTTGTCTTATTCTTGTTCATTTAGGTATCATTCATTACGAAATTTGACAAAATAGTTATGTAAAATGTTAAGAAAGTTCCAAAGCATTTAGAATTTGTATTCCTTATTATTTTACAACATTGTCGCATCAAAAAAGGAACTAAAACACGTGTGCTTTAAATCTGTTGCTGGATTTACAGAACATAGATATTGCGCAAGGGAGATAATTTGATAAAAGAATTTCATATAGATAAATGCACATTTCGCAATTTATCTCTCTTATTTCAACGATGACTTCTAATTTTTATTTTCATATGTAAACTAT
>MJUU01035992.1:114418-157506 GCA_002080025.1 Modiolus philippinarum
CTAGGAAATCTCTACATTGATCAAAATGGGAAACTCGATGCTCTCAACCCCCACCCCCCCCCAAAAAAAGAAGAAAAAAAAAGAAAGAAATAGCGTCCGGAAATCTGTGATTTACACTTAAAAAGTGCAGTTCGAGATATCAAAGAATGTCACTCAATACAACTTAAAAAATACAGTTGGGTGCAGTCATAACCTCTCACAAAGTTAACTTAGAACTATTCTAATGACTGCTCTAAGTTAACTTAGAACTGTTCTAGAACAGTTCTAGAGCTGCTCTAGAAAAGTGTTCTAAGATCAGTCATTGTCGAGAACTGTTCTAAAAGCAGTCATAGAGTAGAACTGTTCTAAAAGCAGTTATCGAGTAGAACTGTTCTAAAAACGGTCATAACCTGTTCTAAAAGCAGTCATGGTCTTCCGTATGACTGCTTTTAGAACTGTTCTAAGTTAACTAAGAAAATGACCCTTTTTATGACCACTTTTAGAACTGCCCTGTCTTATGACCACTTTTAGAACTGCTCTTTTTTATGACTGCTTTTAGAACTGTTCTACGTTAACTTAGAAAATGACCGCTTTTATGACAGTTTCTATACCGTTCTACGTCTGCTCTAAGTTAACTTCAAGTTAACTTAGACTTGTTTCTAAGTTAACTTGGAGTTAACTTGGATGAGGGGTTATGACTGCACCCAACTGCAAGTTTTAAAAAAAACATTTCCTTTTTTCGAATAACAATATGGTTAGTTAGTTTTTTTTTCTTTATGCCCGGATTTTAGAATTGCTCCGAAGCGGCTGACTACAATAAACACGATTTCTGTCTTAAAATGCAGACTTTTATATGGTCTAAGTTATATTTTAGATCTTTAACTAGTAATTCATTCCACGATTTGAAAAAAAACAGGTTTTCACTTTGTATTAATTAACTTCCTGGTAGTAAAATTCAGTTGAGACCGTGTTGATGACCATCTTATAAACTTCTTATCTAGAATAACGTCAGTATTTCGTTATTGATTTCTTTTGTTGTGGATACGAAACTTTGAACCATGTGTGAACCTAAGTAAATTCTGAAGATAATCATTATCTCATTATAAAGTCCTATATTTTAACAATTACCTTGTTACCAAACATAATCTTGAACTATCAGGGAGTACATACTTAAAACATGAATGTAGCGTTGTTCGACATCTAGCAATGAATTCCGCTGCTAGGGGCCGTCTTGAATTTACTATGAGGTATGAGCAAAGCTCATTGTTGAAGGTCTCATGGTGACTTCAATATGAAGAACAACCATAAAAGCGTTGTTCCCTTGCTTGTTTTACCAAGCATTTGTAGACACTTTGTCTCGTGTGCATTCACTCCATATCCCTTCATTGATTATTTAAGTCAATTTCCATAATATCTTAAAACAACCTTTTTTCTTTGTACATTTAGTATGTTGAAACAAAAGCACGTTTTCAGCGATCTGTCATGAATATTTTTTTTCAGTACTTCAACTGTTGCTATTCCCAAAAATCACTTTTTAAAAAATCTAATAAGAAACCGTAGTCAAGTTGTGAAGTCAAAACACACATTGTTTCACAACTCGATTTTGAATTCGTTTCAATCTAAAACAAAACTTTTATAAATATGTTTTAATTCTAATACCAAATTATACTCCATAATCGACGGACAATGTGTTATCGTTATGGTCGATACAAACAAAAGTAAAATGAATTTTTAACAAAACTTTATACACTTATACGAGAATTTAAAAGTATATATATCACTTCGCAAGTTAGCTTAAGGCTGACGGTAGCCTTCATAAATGTATGTATATCAATGGTGGTGTCCACCTAGTGGTAAGTGAACCAGCAGCGACATCAGCCTAGTGAATAATTTTAAACTATATTAGGAGTACATATGATTGAAATTTGAAATAAATGCTAAAGGAAACCAGCAATTAAACAAAAGAACGGCTTTTCGGATATGAAGTTCTTTAGAGAATAAATATATGACAAAACTACATCTGACAGAAAAGTAAGTCTTTTCTGAAGCAATTCAAACATTAAATGCATGAAAAATTAATAAGTTCATAAAATTGCGTCATCTTTTATAACTAATGCATCATTAATACCATAACTAGATTATTCTGGGCATCTATATAGATAATACATCAATGATATGTAACTTCTTTTTGCAGTATCCTGTGGTGTGAATAACGGTAATTGCGATCAACTTTGTCTTCAGAAGAAAATAAATGTACATCGATGCGGATGTGGAGTCGGCTACACTCTGTCAGACGATGGACGATCATGCAAAGCAGGTATGGTTTTTAAGCAAATTACAATAAAGTCTTACTTCAAACCTGTGTAAGCATCATTTGTGCTTTGTGTCTGTCTAACGTCATTGTATTGTGTCTGGCGCCATTGTTTTCTATGTTCTCGTTTTGGCCATGTCTTTGGATTTCGATTTTTGTGGATTTCCCTCCTTTGTTCCTTCGGTATTCTACTGCCGTTGTTTGGTATCAAAGTGAAAGATTAAAATAGTCACCTTCCCATAATTGTTAACTATTGTCTTAACTTCAGAGGGATCCGTTGTGCATATACTGTCTGCCTGGATTGATCAGGCAATATTTGTGGGAGTTATGCTCCTTTTTGTCATAGAATTTTGATAAATTAAGTTTGTGGACGCTAATTTATCCCACACCTTTCATTGAAATTAAACCTAATTTAGTAATATTAAAATGCAATGGCAAAATGTTAAGATAGAAATCATCTCCAGGAAGATAAGTATTAGGGGAGTTTTTGTATCAGTTAGATTCTCAAATGTCAAATTGTTTTTCAAGGAACATGAAAGATGTCTTGATTCTGATTTGATCGTATATATGATTTATTTTATGTTAATTGATAGATGGATAATAGGGACACATTAGTGGTAGTAGTTAACTAACAGCTAAACTGTCTTAAAACCCAATGTCAGTGTCATCTTAACATATTTGTTCACAAAGTTTTGGTAAAATAAGTACAGTTAAAACTTGGTTGTTACTTCAACTTCCCGTTCCAAGTCGGGAATATGACGGCTTGCCAAAATGTTCTGTGTTGGATTGTGTTTCCCTGATTCAGTCGAATGTTATACGGATTTTCCTCACTGGTCTCTTCCTTTGATCGATTCGGACTTTTGTTGTCACTTTTATTCATTTCCTTTATGTTTTTTTTCCTTGCAGATATTCAAAAAGATGACTTCCTGGTGGTTGCAGATTCATACCAGCAACATTTATATCAAGTCGGTTTAAACAATAAAACAAATGCTCTTGTTACGTCTAAATTATATCGACCTATTGCTGTTGGGTTTGATCCTATTACAGAGAAAGTGCATTGGACTGATAATGAAGAAAAAGTGGTTAAATCTGCTTTCCTGTCAGGCAATTCGGATATTATTTTAAAAGCCAATCCCACTGGTAATTATAACGTACATTCCTTTCATTCATATACATGCAACTTTATTTAACCTATATATGTATATTTTATTACAAATTTTATAAACCTTGATTTACATTGTTTTCTGTTAAATAATTTATGAACTATTTATACCCGTAAATATGAATCTTATCTAAGTTATTAATGTGGAATATAATTGTATCTAATTTAATTAGTTTTCTGTTTCTAAAGAGAGATAGAAAGCTTAATGATCACGAATTGATTCTGTTACCCAAAATATACTTCTTGAAAGTTTTAAATTCAGCAATTCGCTTTATATATGATAATAACATGCATTATATCAATTTGGTTTCTTACAGATTCAACATTAGATGGATTAGCTGTTGATTACCTAAACAGGTTACTTTTCGTTACTGATGCGGGTTTAAACCAGATTACAGCTATAAGTTTATTACAACCTAAATACAGCAGAGTTATTATCTCTGAAAATCTTGACAAGCCAAGAGCTATTGTGGCCCATCCAAGGAAAGGGTAGGCATCTGTCTTCAACTATTTTTGTAGTTTTAAAATGATGAAAATGATTTCAGGTAACTAAGTACCGAAGTTACTGTAAATTTAAATTCCGCATATGCGCATTTCGACAACTTATGCCCATTCAGTGCAGATAAAATCTAAACGTTTGGAAGACCATTAACTCAAAGATGTTCAAAAACTGATAGAGAACGAATACCCAATACGATCTAAATGTAAAGCCAAAATCAGCTAAGGACAGAGCTTTGCATAAGGGAGATACTCCTTAGTTTCAACAAAATTTACAAAAATTTAGATATTGTAAGATTCCAAATAGAATCGGTTTTCGGGTCAGCACCGAAGTACTGACTACTGGGCTGGCGAATACCCTCGGGGACTAACAGTCCACCAGCAGTGGTATCGACCCAGTGGTAACAAATAACTAAATACCGAAGTAACTGTGAATTTATTTTCTGCATATGCGCATTTCGACAACTTATGTCTCTTCAGTGCAGATAAAATCTAAACGTTTGGAAGACCATCAACTTAAAGATGGTTAAAAACTGATAGAGAACAAAAACCAATATGGTCTAAATGTAAAGACAGAATTCAGCTAAGGACAGAGTTTTAAAATGATGAAAATGATTTCAGGTTAATTTAAATATGCTAATATTTTAGGTGAATAGGGGTTATAACAAAAATTACCGACAGAAAATTTGATTCCTCTTACAGATTTTGGTAAGATGATAGTATGATATAAATTTTAGGATAAAGTGTTGAAATAAAAAAAATTAAGGCTCTGAAGGTACATTATTTATTTCCTTTCACCTTTGACAACTGAAAGGGTTTCCCAATTTTTGACACTCTTATATTCAAGTTATGAAATAAGAGTGTTAAATTATTATGATAGTCTAATTAATACATATCCAGGAAAAAATACTTCAGTTGCAGAACAAGTTCTACAAATATAAATATTTTCACAGTCTTTTCAACCTAATTAGGACTTGCTGTCATGAATCATTTTGCATATGATCATGAATAAAGTAGACATGTGTTATGTATATACACATATGGTTTTGAATATAGATGTGTTTTATTGTCTTTGCAATATTTGTTGATATCAATTAATGTTAAATCTGAAAGCAAAGTTTTTATTTGACAAGTATAAAATCATCATGAAGTATTGATTATTTTAAGTAATTGCCAAAATAAAAAGGAAAATAATAAAGTCATAAATTAGACATAATGAGTGTTTGTCAGTGTAAAAAAATGTTATTTTATTATAAATGATAAGTATACATAAAAAGAGACAATAAAAAAAGGGAAACGGGGAATGTGCAAAAGAGACAATATTTAAATTTGGTCTTCTACAACAATATTGTCATCCCCAGAAACGTATAACAGCGCTAAATTGTCCACTAGTCGGGCACATATGTGAATATTAATCCTTTAAGTCAAATATTCTTTATATTGATACATGAATACTAATTGATTTAAATGTTTGTATTAGGATTCGTATTAGCCAAATTTTATATGTTTTGTCAAGCGAAAAGAACTTTATATACTGTGAGGGCGGGGGTATAATTTTCGTCAAACAGGAAGTGAAGTACCCACCACCTTTAGGTCATTCATTGTCGGGAAAAAGTTCTTCTTATTGGCAAAATAACGGCAGTAGAATACCGAAGGAACAAAGCACAAAATTACACAAATCAAAGTCCAGAGACAAGGCAAAAGCAAGAACACCAAAAGACGGAAGACCAAAGACACCACATGACCACAAAACACACAAACATTACATATACAACACAAAAAAACTAAAGCACTGACAGTGTGAACTCTCAAAAACAAGAGTGACATCAGGTGTTCCGGAAGGGTAAGCATGTCCTGCTCTGTGCACAGCACCCGTCACATTGTCAATGGGTCAATCCAGGGTAAAGTCAAGACCGGTACTGTCAAATCTGGGAAGACGCCAATCTAGCTGAAAATGTCAGTTTTTATTTGTGACACTGACATTTCATATCTATCTATGATGTCGTGGTGACGGCCATAGAATTTCTGAAGAGACGAAAGTAACAAAGGCTGAACATATCCCTGACTCAGCAGTTTTTGTTACAGTGCTTTTGCTCTTTCCACAAAGTCACTGTATGTACTGCACGCTCTACAGTAACGAATCAACTGTGAAATATACACTCCATATGCTGGGGATGCAGGTATATTGCTGCAGAGAAAGGGAAAGTTCACAATTGGAAAGTCAAAATCATCACGTTTGTCATATAATCTAGATTTCAGACGTCCATGTTCGTCAATGAATAACAAAAGGTCAAGATATGAAGCAGAATCGGGTGTATCGGTTGTCTCTTTAATTTCAAGTTCACTGGGGTAGATACGATGTAAATATTCTTTAAATCTTGGGTTATTAAGAGAAAGTACATCGTCTATATATCTGAAGCTGAAATTAAAAGTCTGGGCTAGTTGTTTTTGTTTCTGTTGTATCAGCCCTTGTAAAAACTTTGCTTCATACGAAAAAAGGAAAAGGTCAGCTAAAAGTGGCGCACAATTTGTTATCATAGGAATCCCTATTGTCTGTTGAAAAACACGGCCTCCACATTCAACAAAAATGTTGTCGATCAAAAATTCAAGCATCTTAATCACGTCATTTTCACTGTATTTCTTGTTCGACTCAGTGTGGTTCTTTACAAAGTATGTTTTATCTTTTCATATTACCAGATAGGATTACCTGCGTTCTCCGTTTTTGGTACAGAAACATTGATGTTTAAGATCGGAAATTACTGTTTTAAGTTTATTATGGGGAAGAGTTGTATAAAGGGTAGAAAAATCAAAAGTTTGAATGCTATTGCAGTATGCGAGACGGTTTGAGGAGAGCTGTTCAAGGAGATCTTTGGAATTTTTAAGAATTCACATCTGATTCACGCCGCTCGTGGAATAGGCTTTTTTGCAGTAGCTTTTTAGACCATCTCTAACTGCAGTCAGTAAAGTGGTAAGGAGTTTGGATAGGGATTTAGTGGTGCATATTGCAAAGTAATATGTTCTGACCTTTAAATGAGAGCTTGTCTCTGTTGCAATGTAATATTGCAGTTATAGCTTACTTGTTCTTAAGAGCATTTCTCATAAATATTTCTCATATTGATACACAAAAATGGTTTTAAAATGTGGCATATTAAATTTTAAATTTCTGAATGTTATTGTGACGACGTGTTTGTAGTGCCCATATTTTATGATCTTATTTCTCCAAGTTTTCTTGCAATCAACACACATGGGGGTCACTTCCTATATAGAGGTATATACAGACATGCTGCTGGAATGGGTCTTTTTTCAATAGTCAACTTTATGAATGGGTAGTAATTTTTGACATCATGTATTTAAATGGGTCGTAAATTAACCCCAAATGGCCGGAATCTCCACTGGTTGCTGTAATTGATAAATTATTTATCATTATTTGATGTTTAAGTATATTCCTGCTGTGAATTTAATGGTTTTCTAACTGTAATTACACATCTTTACTATACAGTTGGGTTGGTTATTTTTGAAATTTACTATATGAATGGGTCAATCTTTTTGGGGGGAAACTATATGAAAGGGGTATTTTCAAAAGGCAGGCCTTTATTTTAATAAAAGGTGGGGTCAGCCATTAACTTTGAACTCGGGTAAATCTACTTTGCAAATGTAGTGCCAAGATAGGCAAAAAAATTACAATCAAGTTAATCATTAATAATAATGTAGTTATTTTTATAGAGAACACTTTTCAAAAACAAATAGTGCCCCAAGGTATAAACAGGAACATTCACCAATCAAACAATTATTAATCTATTGAAAAAATCACCATGTATTTGCTCTATTGTACCTTGTCATAATTTGGAATGATCAAATCCTGAGTGACAGGTAACTCCACCCAGTCAATCTAAACTTTTCTTACATGCCAAATTCCACATGAAGTGAACCCCCCGTGTCAACAAAATGAGTACCCATTATATGTGGTGATTGTCCTCTGTGAGTCTTTTTGCCAGGCAACGTTATTTTTATGTTCTTGATACCGCATCTATATAACAGTAATAGAATATTTTATCTATATTTCAGGCGCATTTATTGGACTGATTGGGGAGATCAGTCGAAAATTGAATCCTCATCTATGGATGGATCTGACAGATATATTTTAGTAAATTTTACTACGAAGAGCTGGCCGAATGGAATGACAATAGATTTCCAAGGTATTTGTAATAAATTCATTTGCTTGTGTTTTGTTAACAAAGTATATGTGATTTATATATCCATACATATCATCAATTGTATGTAACGAAAAATTCCAGAATCTAAAGACAAGGTTGTTGGAATAAAACAAATCAAGATTCAATATAAGATTTCGTGCTAAGAGACCGCCATATGTGTGAAGCCACCGTGCGATAAATCAAGATTTACACTTACCAATGACCCGACTTAAACTTCAAGATAAATAATACAATAATAATACCAAGTGTAGACTCTGATATATACCTCTTAGAAATCTTTAGAAACTAATCAATTCTCACAAAAAGTATTCAAAGGGTCACTTTAGGTCAGGGTTCAATGCAAAAATCATATATTATAATGCACCAAATATAATTTTGTGATACTACGATTACTGCGAAACAGATGAAATCACATTCACGTGGCATATTCTCATGATCATGAAACTGAAGTCAAGGTCAAAAGCCATATGGAAGATCAACATGTATAACTCAAGAACAGCTTACATAACAATATCATTTCCCTAGAAATTAAAGTTATTCAGAATGATTTCTTATAAGAAATTTTTCATCACATTCACTAGACCATGAAACTGGGGACCAACAAAAAAGCTGCGCGGCAATCGTGCTCTATAAAGTGCAAACGACTTGCACAATATCAGGCTTTATCCCTTACAACTATTGAAAAACTATACTTATCAGAAAATCATGTTTACTAGACCATGGAACTGAAGACAGGGTAAAAGGCCATATGGCGTATTAACAAAAAACAAAGCTATATACTTTATATCATTGACTTACCATTTATTGAAAATCAGACCTAATAAAAACATTTAAAGAGAACCTGACTGTAAAAATTATCATCGTCAAAGGCCATATAACAGACAATCATGTATCTTTATGCTAAATACCTAAATGCTAAATGAGTGTTCACTTACAGTTTCTGACAAAATTGACAAACACGAAACAATTAAGCCATGCTGAGTAAACCATGAAATAGAGGTGAAGGTCGAAAGGCATATCGCAGACTGTCATGCACTAACCAAGACCAAGCTATGTTATAATTACCATTGACTTGCCACCTGTAGTTATTGATAGTCAGACCTTGGCACTTTACCTATAAGGTAAATAGCACTGACTACGTAGATATAATGACTGAGAAACTCGGGTTAAACATAGTTATTGGGAAACTAGTCTAACCAGATGGTCCTAGACCGTGAAATTGAGGTCAATGCAAAGATTGGTATGTAACAACTAATACTACCTTTTATGCCATATATAATTGACATGCCGCTTGTATTGTCCTTTTGATTTCTATAGACCTACCATAAAAAATTAATTTTAGTGTGTACATGCTAGTCCGCCACTTGTCAAGTGACATTTATCTCATTTGCACGGTTCAGTGACTTTGTTAATATTTCGACATACCGGGTAGTTTTACATTCAAGTCAATTTTTTAGCCATTGTTTTTTATAGAGATACCATATTTGGCGTAATGCTTCATCTTAATGAGTACATTTGGAGTAATGCTTCATCTTAATGAGTACATGCCAGACTGACACGTTATGTTACCTTGACCTCAATTTCGTGGTTCATTGACTTTGTTATTACTTGTACATTCCTGTCCATTTCTCAGCAATTTAAGAACCTAGACTCTCCATATTAGCTTAATTGTTACATATTGATTGATATATGCCAGTCTGACATTTGCTAAGTAATCTTGACTTAATATCATGGCCCAGTGACTTGTTAAATTTTTACATTGATGTCCATATCTCAGCAATTAAAGAACCTAGACTCTCCATATAAGGTTTAGTGTTACCTTTTAAAGGATAAATATAGTCTGACACCAGTCAAGTAACCTTGACCTTAATTTCATGATCAAGTGACTTTGTTTATTTTTACATTGATGTCCATTTCTCAGGAGTTAAAGAACCTAGACTCTCCATATTAGGTTTATTGTTACATATTAATGGATATATGCTATTCTGACACCTGCCATGTAACCTTGAGCTCAATTTCATTCTTTAGTGACTTTGTTATTATATTTACATTTATGTCCATTTCTCAGCAATTAAAGAACCTTGACTCTCCATATTAGGTTTATTGCTACATATTAAAATATAAATGCCAGTCTGCCACCTTTCAATACAAGTAACCTTGGCCTTAATTTTATGGCCAAGTGACTTTGTTAGTTTTTTACAATGATGTCCATTTCTCAGCAATTAAAGAACCTAGATTCTCCATATTAGGTTTATCCTAAAGTTGAATTATGCATTAATTTCTCGGCCTTCTGTATTACATTCATTATGTGTAGACGATAATGTTTATATTTCTGGGGAGACGTATCTGCATCTACACTTGTTGCATGCTCTTGCCTAAACCACGTGACAAAAATGAAAAAAGTGTTGGATACATGTTGCCTACTAAAACAGCTCACACATCCATTTCATAATTCCTTAAAAATCAATTTCCAAAATATACCATAGCTCACTGAAAATGAGCGCATTTAGGCTGTCATTATACCCATCTGCATTTTAACGCAACATGACAACAGGAAGTTGCAACAATAATCGCGAATAAGTGATGTTCACCAAAGAACAATCCAAAAGGCGTTGTTTTACAAAGTCAATGACCCATTGTTGACATCTTCATTTGACGCCTACGACGGTAGTACACTGTATTCCCGCAGCACTTCGTAAAGTTTAGAAAAAGTGACGTTATGTTTGATGAAAGTGATGATTTTTTTTGAATAAATTTTTTGATATTATTCTTTATTACATCATTATTTGTAAATATTTTGATAATTTTTTATTCATATTTTTTAAAATTATTCATATATGAAATAAAAAATACGTTTTTTTTGTTCAGTATAAATATGAGAAATGACATGGTCATGTTCACATGAACTACCCAAGGAGTGAGAATGGGTGCGTCGACAAAATAAGCGTCTTATTCAAGACATGAATCACCCGTCATGTGAGTTATGATTTGTCCAAAGTTAAATCGTAGCCAGGAAAATTCAGGACTGATACTTTATTTTAAACGACTCATTGCTAGATCTTGTGTGGTAAAATAGGTCAGTCGCAATCGTCAGATGGTTACATTGTACTTTTCCAAAAAAAAAAAATAAAAAGTCGTGATTAACGAGTTGTTATTTAAGAGTTCTTAGATGATTATTTCTTTGAAATTCTCGCGTATGAGAAATGCTCTACAATAGCAGCTGAGACTACTATGAATGGAAAATAACTAGAGGCTCAAATGAGCCTGTGTCGCTGTTGAGGGGTTTTATTCACTGTCACCAGTAGACCACCCATTCATACTATAAATCAGTTCACAAGATGTTACATTTTCATTCTTGGATGAGGTACAAACTAAAAATTACAAACTTTGGAAGGGATCAACCAAAGACAATTGTAACCAAATTTGGTTCTAAGGACTATTGTGACCAAGTTTGGTTCAATTTGGCTTGTTAGTTTCAAAGGAGAAGATCTTTGGACGCATTTCCCATAGGGTCCCTATGTTAAACTATTTTCTCTGCTGGCGGCCATTTTGAATGAGGTATGAACATAAAAATCACAAATTTTGAAGGCAACCATCTAAAGACTATTGTAACCAAGCTTGGTTTCAATTTGCTCAGTGGGTTCAAAGAAGAAGACATTTGAATGCATTTCCCAAAGGGTCTCTATGTTAAACTGTGCTCCTCGCTGGTGGCCATCTTGGATGAGTTACGAACGTAAAAAACACAAACTTTTAAGGCGACCACCCAACGACTATTGTGACCAAGTTTGGTTCAGTTTGGCTTGGTAGTTTGAGAGAAGAAGATCTTTGAATACATTTCCCATAGGGTCCTATGTTAAACTATGTCCTGTGCTGGCGACATTCTTGGCTGAAGTACGAACATAAAAATTACAAAGTTTAAAGGGGACCGTCCAATGACTATTGTGACAAAATTTGGTCCTTATTGGCACAGTGGTTTCAGAGGAGAAGATTTTTGAAAGCATTTCCAGTAGGGTCCTATGTTAAACTATCTTCCCCGCTGGTGGCCATTTTGGATCAGATGCGAACATGTTGGACTTATGTAGAAATTGAAATTCTTGGAAGGTCAACACTTTTGCAATTCACATTTAACCTTTATCTCAAACAGTTTTTGAAATAAAAGTAAAAACGTTACAAATTGCGAAAAGTCAAAGAAAAAGCGGCAATAACTCCTATGTCGGTTGTCATATTTTCTTCAAAATTGCAGGACAAGTAGATCTTACTATGCTGACCCTTTTTGTAATATAAACTTCACTTCTATCTCCTACCATTTTCAATATATAAGACTAAAAGTAACGAAAAACTGAAAATTTTTACGGAAAAGGGGCAATAACTCCAAGACGGGATAACAGATATTCTTCAAAATTGCAGGGCAGATAGATCTCATCATGCTAAACATGTTTATTGATGTCAGATTTTTTATATCTGTAATGGCTTTCAAGTTATTTGCAAAAAACGACAATTTACCCCTATGTTCTATTTTTAGTGATAGCGGCCATGTTGTTTGGTGTACGGAAATAAAAATCACAAATTTGAAAGTGCATACCCTGGTAATGATTCAAGCTAAGTTTGTTATTATTGGCTTAGTACTTTCAGAAGAGAAGATCTTTGAATAAAAGTTAACGGACGGACGGACGGACGGACGACGGAGGGATGACGGACGCCAAGTGATGGCAAAAGCTCACATGTCCTTTGGCCAGTTGAGCTAACAATAGAAAAGATGAAATCACTCTTGTAATGAATTCTATTTTCATGTCGCTAATCTTTGTTTTTGTCTGTAATAGATCTAAATTTAAAACCGGCTTATTTGTTTTTGTAGTGTCTTATAATTCCAATTAACTTGGATATGTAACAAGAAAGAATTTATTGAGTATGGATTATTCATCCGTATATCGAAATATGAAATTAAATCAAGTTGGTTTTATAAAAGTGAAAAAGCAGACCTGCTCGTGGAGTTGCATAGTTGAATCGGTTATTAACTGATATATACACCTAAAAGGCGACAAATATTTTGTCGAATAACACATTCATTGTATGACTGATGCCATTCTCAAAACTCGAAACTTGTTAAAATTAGGGGTTTTTTTTAGAAAGAAATATTTTTTCAAGACCTCATATGAAACTCTTTATCTACGTCTACTTTTCGTCTACCTTTTTATACCCCGCCACACGAGGTGGCGAGGTATTATGTGATACCCTCAGTCGTGTGTCCGTCCGTCTGTCTGTCCGTCCGAGCCGTCTGTCCCCCGAAGGTTTCCGACTGATAACTTGTGAACGAAATAACACAAGGTCTTCAAACTTATTATGTAAGTTGTTTACCACAAAGCACAGGTCAAGATCGATATTGGGTTCAGAGGTCCAAGGGGTTCTGGAGCTATACCCCTTGAAACTTTGAAATTTTGCGAATTTTAGGGTTCCCGACTGATAACTAGCGAACGAAATAACACAAGGTCTTCAAACTTGGTATTTAATATGAAAAAGAAACTTTGATATTTTGCTAATTTTAGGGTTTCCGACTGTTAACTTAAGAACGAAATAACAAAAGGTCTTCAAACTTGGTATGTTAATTATTTACCACAAAACACAGGTCAAGTTAGATTTTGGGTTCAGAGGTCTAAGGGGTTCTGGAGTTATGCCCCTTGAAACTTTGAAATTTTGCGAATTTTAGGGTTTCCGACTGATAACTTAAGAACGAAATAACACAGGGTCTTCAAACTTGGTCAAGACACAGGTCAAGTATAATTTTGGGTTCAGTGCTACACTTATTTCTGGAGTTATGCCCCTTTTCACTTATAAATCTGGTGAAACGTGGCGGGGTATCATGTAATGCACCATTACAATTTTTTCAATGCTGGAACAACATAACTCTTATGCAAGATTGATCAAGCCTTCAGGTTATTGAAGATACTAGAGCATTTGTTGCTGAATGAGTAAATTATGTTTCTGAATGACTGGACGTATAGCTTTGATCCATTCGGTAAGTGTGTCAGGTTCAACTGAATCAAGCTTAGCCAGTGTTTCTAGCATAGTTCTCAACAGCTTCCATTAACAATCCAAAGTTATTTCTCAGGTTAATTGATTGAGGAATTAGAGTAAAAAATAGACCCTTTCACTATAACTGTATTACTACGAATTTCGGGGAAAACTGATAACAGTTCCCACAAAAATGACGTCGTAGGACAATTAATCAAGAGGTCACGTATATTATGACGTTGCATTTTATCAACTGAAAGGAAAATGAGTGCAGTTTTTGGCAAGCAACTCACGTAGTTACAGATTGTTAACAAACCTAATGTCTTGAACCTTCCCGGTTTTGTCACAAACACGTGAATACAACGAAAAGAATATAAAACGATGATGCTACAAACTAATAAAAATATCAACAGAAACGGAATAAGAGTGAAATCTTATTTATCTGAATCACATCAAATGTCACTGCGCATGCTTCAAAGGGAACAATGTATTACGAACACATACAATATTATTAACCGTGCCATATAAAGTTAAAGGCCAAATCTAAGACAACGAATATAAATATCATAGCTTGCTGTAGAAAAAATCTGATAAAGTAGGGTAAACTCGTGATCAGTACTTATTTTGTTCTCAAATGATTAATTCAAATACCTGCAAAACTTTTAATGTTTGTGTTGTGGAAACCACAAAGAAATCTATTGCATTATAAAAGTAATATTTCAAGCTTAAGTGTTGATTCCAAGACACTCGAGATTTAAAAAAAAATCATGGGACTCTTTAATCGATGAAATCTAAGACAACAAACATAAATATCTTAGCTTGCTGTAGAAAAACTCTGATAAATGAGGGTAAACTCGTGTTCAGTACTAATTTTGTTCTCAAATGATTTATTCAAATCCCTGCAATACTTTTAATGTTTGTATTGTGGAAACCACAAAGAAATCTACCGTATAGTGGGAAACTTTTGCGGGGTAAAGTAAGTGAGAACCGAACCGTCAATCTAAAATCGGATTTGGTCTAAAATCAAGGTGTTTATTTTTCACGGGTTTTATTTTTGCGGTTTGGAAATTTGGTAAAATTATTTAAAAAGGGTGAAAATATGGTGAAAATATGGTTAAATTATATCTGTAAAATACTCTAAAGTCATTAAACACCGTAGAGGAATCAGCTTATACAATATGCAATTAAAAGTCCACTGACAAATTTCACAATAAGTTTAAAGGAATTATGTCTTCCAAGATTTCCAAAAATTCCTGCTGATTTAAACAGGTAAATTTGATCTCAGATTTATTAGAAATGAAATGACGCATCATCAAAGCCATTTTACAGGAAAGGTTTCATTTTTGAATCATATATGTCAACAGATTTAAGTGTTGAAATGTAATTTTTGTCCACCAAGTTTTTAATCCCCTCTGATATTTTCAGAGGATTTTGGAAATGGTATTAAATTTTGCGGGTTAACATTTTGCGAGTGACCGATACCCGCAAAAATAGCAAAAATTAAACCCCCGAAAAAATTTCCCACTATACGGTATTGCATTATAAATGTAATATTTCAGCGTTGATTCCAAAACACTCAAGATTTAAAAAAAAATCATAGGACTCTTTAATCGATGAATAAAGAAATTGACGTTATACAGATGGCTCTTTCGAATGCTTATGTCACTTCAATATTATCTTTTAGTTTATGGTCTTCCAAACGTTTAGATTTTATCTGCACTGAAGAGACATAAGTTGTCGAAATGCGCATATGCAGAATTAAAATTCACAGTAACTTCGGTATTTAATTATTTGTTACCACTGGGTCGATGCCACTGCTGGTGGACTGTTAGTCCCCGAGGGTATTCACCAGCCCAGTAGTCAGTACTTCGGTGCTGACCCGAAAGCCGATTCTATTTGGAACCTTACAATATCTAAATTCTTGTAAATTTTGTTTAAAACTAAGGAGTATCTCCCTCATGCAAAGCTCTGTCCTTAGATGATTTTGGCTTTACATTTAGATCATTTTGGTTATTTGTTCTCTGTCAAGTTTTGAACATCTTTGAGTTTATGGTCTTCCAAACGTTTAGATTTTATCTGCACTGAAGAGACATAAGTTGTCAAAATGCGCATATGCAGAATTAAAATTCACAGTAACTTCGGTATTTAATTATTGGATAAAAAAAAACACTTTCACATGAACAAATGAACAAGGATAACACAAAACCTTTTGGACTAAAAAAGTAACACTAAAATTAAATGACAAGATCCTCATTTTCAGACACATTTTTCAAATCATTGTTTTTCGGACCAGTGCTTGCCTGAATTACACTTCAGAAGTAACAAAAATATAACTCAACTAGAAAACAACAGAGATTTGTTAACATGGAGTATAAATCCCAGAAGTAGCTTTAGGTGAACTGGGAAAGATAAAAATATTGAATACTGTGAAATTCTTAAAAAAAAAAGGATAACTGAAATGGCCGAAAATTACAATCTTTTCAATCTTGTCTTCTTTACTTGTTTTATTATAGAAAATAAACTTTATTGGGTTGATGCATATCAAGATAAAATAGAAGTGATGGATTTAATTAATTCTGGTAGGACAGTAATTTTACAAGAAGAAAAAGCTCACTATTTTGGAATTGTGTTACTCGGAGACTATCTGTATTATACGTGTTGGATAAAAAAGTAAGTTTGAATCATTATCTACCAACATAATTTCAGGGGTTATGGATATGCATAATGTTCATTAAGAGCTTTATGAGCTTGCAATTTATGTGATTGTAAATAAACTACTCTTGTGTATATAATACATTATTGGAATATGTTATTCTAATTAATATACTTACTCAAGATATGTGTCTTTTTGCATGTGTCATAAAGAGAGAATTTAGCCAGTCATATCTTCAGGGGTGCAATATGAAATCCGTATTACACGTGCGCGTAAAATGAAATCCATATAACATGGGGTAAAATGGAATAAAAAAGATAACAGGAAACACCTACAATGGCCGAAAAAACATAGCTACATGCCACAAAGTAAATAGGAACTGCACAAGAAAAAAACCCACAATAAAAATACAAAAGACAAACATAAACAACGATAGGAACTCGGGAGAGCCGGATGGATTTTTCAAAATTGCGAATGACGATTTTCCAATTCATGGAATGAACAAAGATTCACATATTTCAGTATAATTTTACAAAATTAAGTTATAAAACAATTTATCCATTTACTCGAAAAAAGCAACATTGTGCGGATCCTTAGTAAAACACTCACGAAAGAAAAAAATGTGGTGCAAAAGCCATTTGTTCTATTCTATGGTCATAACTGAACATGTTTTTGTTTCATTTTAGTGAATAGCGAGTGGCATGCGTTGAATTTGTTTAACATAATAAATACAAAATACTGAAGTTAATGTAAATTGAGGTAATGAAACCAACGTGCTCCCATTTAAACATATTCCGATGAAAACGACACTGACTAAATGNGATCTAAATGTAAAGCCAAAATCAGCTAAGGACAGAGCTTTGCATGAGGGAGATACTCCTAAGTTTTCAACAAAATTTACAAAAATTTAGATATTGTAAGATTCCAAATAAAATCGGTTTTCGGGTCAGCACCGAAGTACTGACTACTGGGCTGGTGAATACCCTCGCGGACTAATAGTCCACCAGCTGTGGCATCGACCCAGTGGTAACAAATACCTAAATACCGAAGTAACTGTGAATCTATTTTCTGCATATGCGCATTTCGAAAACTTATGTCTCTTCAGTGCAGATAAAATCTAAACGTTTGGAAGACCATCAACTCAAAGATGTTTAAAAACTGATAGAGAACAAAAACCAATATGGTCTAAATGTAAAGACAGAATTCAGCTAAGGACAGAGTTTTCAAATGATGAAAATGATTTCAGGTTAATTTAAATATGGTAATATTTTAGGTGAATAGGGGTTATAACAAAAATTACCGACAGAAAATTTGATTCCTCTTACAGATTTTGGTTAGATGATAGTTTGATATAAATTGTGGGATAAAGTGTTGAAATAAAAAAAAATAAGGCTCTAAAGGTATATTATTTATTTCCTTTCACCTTTGACAACTGAAAGGGTTTCCCAATTTTTGACACTCTTATATTCAAGTTATGAAATAAGAGTGTTAAATTATTATGATAGTCTAATTAATATATATCCAGGAAAAAAACTTCAGTTGCAGAACAAGTTCTACAAATATAAATATTTTCACAGTCTTTTCAACCTAATTAGGACTTGCTGTCATGAATCATTTTGCATATGATCATGAATAAAGTAGACATGTGTTATGTATATACACATATAGTTATGAATATAGACGTGTTTTATTGTATTTAAATATTTTTCAATGCCATACTTGTTGATATCAATAAATGTTAAATCTGAAAACAAAGTTTTTATTTGACAAGTATAAAATCATCATGAAGTATTGATCATTTTAAGTAATTGCAAAACTAAAAAGGAAAATAATATAGCCATGAATTAGACATAATGAGTGTTGGTCAGTGTAAAAAATTGCCATTTTATTATAAATGATAAGTATACACAAAAAGAGACAATAAAAAAAAGAAGGGAGACGGGGAATGTGTCAAAGAGACAATATCTAAATTTGGTCTTCTACAACAATATTGTCATCCCCAGAAACGTGTAACACCGCTAATTTGGCCACTAGTCGGGCACATATGTAAATATTATGACTATTTCAAACAATTCAGTTCGACTAAAGCGTTTAAGTCAAATATTCTATATATATTGAAACATGAATACTAATTGATTGAAATGTTTGTATTTTTAGGATTCGTATTAGCCAAATTTTATATGTTTTGTCAAGCGAAAAGAACTTTATATACTATGAGGGAGGAGGTATATTTTTCGTCAAACAGGAAGTGAAGTAACCATCACCCTTAGGTCATTCAATGTCGGGAAAAGTTTTTCTTATTGGCAAAGTAATATGTTCTGACCTTTAAATGAGAGCTTGTCTCTGCTGCAATGCAATATTGCAGTTATAACATACTTGTTCTTAAGAGCATTTCTCATAAATATTTCTCATATTGATACACAAAAATAGTTTTAAAATGTGGTATTTTAAATTTTGAATTTCTGAATGTTATTTTGACAACCTGTTTGTAGTGCCCATATTTTATGATCTTATTTCTCCAAGTTTTCTTGCAATCAACACACATGGGGGTCACTTCCTATATAGAGGTATATACAGACATGCTGCTGGAATGGGTCTTTTTGCAATAGTCAACTTTATGAATAGGTAGTAATTTTTGACATCATGTATTTAAATGGGTCGTAAATTAATCCCAAATGGCCCGAATCTCCACTGGTTGCTGTAAAGTATTTATCATTATTTGATGTTTAAGAATATTCCTGCTGTGAAATTAATGGTTTTCTGACTCCAATTACACATCTTTACTATACAGTTGGGTTGGTCATTTTTGAAATTTACTATATGAATGGGTCTGGGGAAACTATTTGAAAGGGGGACATTTTCAAAAGGCAGGCCTGTACCAAATTCTACATGAAGTGAATCCCCCGTGTCAACAAAATGAGTACCTATTACATATATATGTGGTGATTGTCTCTTGTGAGTCTTTTTGTCGGGCAACGTTATTTTTATGTTCTTGATACCGCATCTATGTAACAGTAATAATTTTATTTATATTTCAGGCGCATTTATTGGACTGATTGGGGAGATCAGTCGAAAATTGAATCATCATCTATGGATGGATCTGGCAGATTAACTTTAGTAAATTTTACCACAAAAAGCTGGCCGAATGGAATGACAATAGATTTCCAAGGTATTTGAAATTCATTTGCGCGTGTTTTTTTTTTTTTATAACAAAGTATATGTGATTTATATATCCATGCATATCATCAGTTGTATGTAACAAAAAATTCCAGAATCTTAAGACAAGGTTGTTGGGATAAGACAAATCAAGATTTCGTGCTAAGAGACCGCCATATGTGTGAAGCCACCGTGCGATAAATCAAGATTTTTACTTACCAATGACCCGACTTAAACTTCAAGATAAATAATACAAATAATACCAAGTGTAGACTCTGATATATGCCCCTTAGAAATCTTGAAAAACTAATCAATTCTCACAAAAAGTACTTCAAAGGGTCACTTGAGGTCAGGGTTGAATGCAAAAATCATATCCTATCATGTACCAAATATAATTTTGTGATACTACGATTACTGCAAAACAGATGACATCACATTCACTTGGTATATTCCCATGATCATGAAACTGAGGTCAAGGTCAAAAACCATATGGCAGATCAGCATGTATAACTCAAGAACAGCTTACATAACAATATCATTTCCCTAGATATTAAAGTTATTTAGAATGATTTCTAATAAGAAATTCTTCACAATGTTCACTAGACCATGAAACTGGGGGTCAACATTAAAGCTGCATGGCAATCATGCTCTATGAAGAGCAAAGTAATTGCCCAATATCAGGCTTTATCCCTTACAACTATTGAAAAATTATACTTATCAGAAAATCATGTTCACTAGACCATGAAACTGAAGACAGGGTTAAAGGTCATATGGCAGAATTTCGCGTATTAACCAAAACAAAGCTATATACTATACAATTATAGTATGTGTATGAGGTTGATACGATGTTATATCGACCTGGGAAAAGCATATCGACCGAGGATGAAATCCGATATCGATATGCCTTTGCTGGTCGATATAACATCGTATCGACCTCATCCACAGACTACAATTGTTATATTATTAATTTACATGAACAATGAAAAGGCCATTTTTATTGTTTGTCTAAATTATAAATTCAAGATATAGTTGAAATATTTCAAAATTAATATATTAAAAGAATAATTAGCTCTATAATATAATTACAGTGTGTATGTAAATGTAATTGATTCTTGAAAAATACATAAAATGAATTTAAACAAGATTATAAACATTCATAGAAACATGCGATATGCATTTCTATATTTAGTAACATGCGATATTATACAATTATTGACTTTGCTATAGGTTGCTACTGGGATTTATCAACCTGAAAAAGTTATGTTCACCGAGCTGAAAGCGAGGTGAATATTGCTTTTTGAGGGTTGATAAATCCATGTAGCAACCTATTCAAAGTCTATAATTGTTTTATTATATGATTATACATAGAGACAGTATTACCGTCAATCAATGAGAAATTGAAATTATGTTTCGTTTCTTTTTCTGTTTGGTAAATTCATTATTTTGAGGATACTGACGATTTACATTGTATAAATAAAATTAATTTGCGTCTTAAATTAAGAAAAAGAGAAAAGTAACAATAAATTTCAGAAATTCATTTAATAATGATGTTTTATCCTAAATTACGTTGACTATGGAAATCTGGAATTTTTATTTCCATTTTTAGCCCATTGTAGATTGACATGACGTTCCAGACAACCTGTGTGCTATTTATAGCCCGTTTCAGGTTGACATAACATTCCATACAACATGTGACCTATTAATAGCCCATTTTAAGTTGACATGATACATACTCATTACTTTTCAAGCTGTTGTCAGCCAATCAGAAAACAGATAAAGTAAGTGAAAACCGAACCGTCAATCCAAAAGCGAACAAATAATGTAATAAAACTTTTTGATATGCTGTTTTCTAGTCAATCTCTAAAAACACAGTGGGTCATGTTCTCAGTTCTCCACTAATCAAATTTCTCAAACGATATCAAATTAATAATATTTTATATTATTGATTTACCATTTATTGAAAATCAGACCTAATAAAAAATAAAAGAGAACCTGACTGTAAAAATGATCATCGTCAAAGGCCTTATAACAGACAGCCATGTATCTTTATGCTAAATACCTAAATGCTAAATGAGTGTTCACTTACAGTTTTTGACAAACTTGACAAACAAGAAACAATAAGCTGTGCTGAGTAAACCACGAAATAGAGGTGAAGGTCGAAAGGCATATCACAGACTGTCATGCACTAACCAAGACCAAGCTATATACTAATTACCATTGACTTGCCACTTGTAGTTATTTGTAGCCAAACCTTGGCACTTTTCCTATAAGCTAAATAGCACTGACTTCGCAGATGTAATGACTGAGAAACTCGGGTTAAACATAGTCATTGGGAAACTTTTAACTAGATGGTCCTAGACCGTGAAATTGAGGTCAATGCCAAGACTGTCATGTAACAACTAACACTACCTTTTATGCCATATAATTGACATACCGCTTGTATTGTCCTTCTGATTTCTATAGACCCACCATAAAAAATTAATTTTAGTGTGTACATGCTAGTCCGCCACTTGTTAAGTGACATTGACCTCATTTGCACGGTTCAGTGACTTTGTAAATATTGCGACATAGTTTTACATTCAAGTCAACTTCTGAGCCATTGTAATGTATAGAGACACCATGTTTGGCGTAATGCTTCATCTTAATGAGTACATGCCAGACTGACACCTGTCATGTTACCCTGACCTCAATTTCATGGTTCAGTGACTTTGTTATTATTTGTACATTCATGTCCATTTCTCAGCAATTTAAGAACCTAGACTCTCCATATTAGGTTAATTGTTACATATTAATTGGTATATGCCAGTCTGACACTTGTCAAGTAACCTTGACCTTAATTTCATGGTCCAGTGACTTGCTAAGTCAATATCTCAGCAATTATAGAACCTAGACTCTCTATACTAGGTTATTGTTACATGCCAGTCTGACACCTGCCATGTTACCTTGACCTCAATTTCATGGTTCAGTGACTTCGGTATTATTTTTACATTCATGTCCATTTCTCAGCAATTAAAGAACCTTGACTCTCCATATTAGGTTTATTGCTACATATTATAATATAAATGCCAGTCTGTCAATACAAATAACCTTGTCCTTAATTTCATGACCCAGTGACTTTGTTAATTTTTACATTGATGTCCATTTCTCAGCAATTAAAGAACCTAGACTCTCCATATAAGGTTTATCTTAAAGTTGAATTATCCATTAATTTTTCGGCCTTCTGTATTCGGTTCATTCTGTGTAGACGATAATGTTTATATTCTGGGGAGACGTATCTGTGTCTACACTTGTTGCATGCTCTTGCCTAAACCACGGGACAAAAATGAAATGTTGGATACATGTTGCCTACTAAAACAGCTCACAAACCCATTTCATAATTCCTTAAAAATCGATTTCCAAAAATATACCATAGCTAACTGAAAATGAGCGCACTTTAACGCAACAGGACAACAGGAATCGCGAATAAGTGATTTTCACCAAAGAACAATCCAAAGGGCGTTGTTTTACAAAGTCAATGACCCATTGTTGACATCTACATTTGACGCCTACGGCGGTAGCACACTCTATCCCCGCAGTCCTTCATAAAGTATAGAAAAGGTGACGTTATGTTTGATGAAAAGTGATGATTTTTTTGGGTTGAAGAAATTTTTGATATCATTCTTTATTACATCATTATTTGTAAATATTTTGATAATTTTTTATTCATATTTTTTTTTATTATTTATATAGAGTATAAAATAAAAAATGCGGTTTTTTTTTGTTCAGTATATAAATATGAGAAATGACATGTTCATGTTCACATGAACTACCCAAGAAATGAGAATGGGTGCGTCGACAAAATAAGCGTCTTATTCAAGGCATGAATCACCCGTCATGTGAGTTATGATTTGTCCAAAGTTAAATCGTAGCCAGGAAAATTCAGGACTGATACTTTATTTGAAACGACTCATTGCTAGATCTTGTGTGGTGAAATACGTCAGTCGCAATCGTCAGATGGTTATATTGTACTTTTCCAAAAAAATAAAAAGTCGTGATTAACGAGTTTTTATTGAAGGGTTCTTAGATGATTGTCGCGTATTAGAAATGCTCTACAATAGCAGCTGACACTACTATGAATGGAAAATAACTAGAGGCTCACATGAGCCTGTATCGCTGTTTAGGGGTTTTATTCAATGTCACCAGTTGACCACCCATTCATACTATAAATCAGTTCACAAGATGTTACATTTTCATTCTTGGATGAGGTACAAACTAAAAATTACAAACTTTGGAAGGGGTCAATCAAAGACAATTGTAACCAAATTTGGTTCCAATTGTCTCAGATGGGTCAGAGGAGAAGACCTTAGAATGCATTTCCCATAGGGTCCGTATGTTTAACTATGTGCCACGCTGGGGGACCACCCAAGGACTATTGTGACCAAGTTTGGTTCAATTTGGCTTGGTAGTTTCAAAGGGGAAAATCTTTGGACGCATTTCCCATAGGGTCCCTATGTTGAAGTATGTTCTCTGCTGGCGGCCATTTTGAATGAAGTATGAACATAAAAATCACAAACTTGGAAGGGAACCATCTAAAGACTATTGTAACCAAGCTTGGTTCCAATTGGCTCAGTGGGTTCAAAGAAGAAGATATTTTAATGCATTTCCCATAGGGTCTCTATGTTAAACTTTGCTCCTCGCAGGCGGCCATCTTGGATGAGTTACGAACGTAAAAACACAAACTTTAAAGGGAACCACCCAAGGACTATTGTGACCAAGTTTGGTTCAGTTTGGCTGGGTAGTTTGAGAAAAGAAGATCTTTGAATACATTTCCCATAGGGTCCTATGTTAAACTATGTCCTTTGTTGGCGACATTCTTGGATGAAGTGCGAACATAAAAATCACAAACTTTAAAGGGGACCATCCAAAGACTATTGTGACAAAATTTGGTCCTCACTGGCTCAGTGGTTTCAGAGGTAAAAATCTTTGAAAGTATTTCCAATAAGGTCCTATGTTAAACTATCTTCCCCACTGGCGGCCATCTTGGATGAGATGCGAACATGTTGGACTTATGTAGAAATTGTAGTTCTGGGAAGGTCAACACTTTCGCAATTCAAATTTAACCTTTATCTCAAACATTTTTTGAAATACAAATAAAAACGTTACAAAATTGCGAAAATTCAATGAAAAAGCGGCAATAACTCCTATGTCGGTTGTCATATTTTCTTCAAAATTGCAGGACATGTAGATCTTACTATGCTGACCCTTTTTGTAATATAAACCTTACTTCTATATTCTGCCATTTTCAATATATAAGACTAAAAGTAACGAAAAACTGAATTTTTTTACGGAAAAGGGGCAATAACTCCAAGACGGGATAACGGATATTCTTCAAAATTGCAGGGTAAATAGATCTCATCATGCTAAACTTTTTTAACGATGTCAGATTTTTGATATCTGTAATGGTTTTCAAGTAATTTGCAAAAAAACGGCAATTTACCCCTATGTTCTATTTTTAGTGACAGCGGCCTTGTTGTTTGGTTATTATTGGCTCAGTAGTTTCAGAAGAGAAGATCTTTGAATAAAAGTTAACGGACGACGGAGGGATGACGGACGCCAAGTGATGGCAAAAGCTCACATGGCCTTTGGCCAGGTGAGCTAACACTAGGAAAGATGAAATCACTCTTGTAATGAGTTCTATTTTCATGTCGCTAATCTTTGTTTCTGTCTGTAATAGATCTAAATTTAAAACCGGCTTATTTGTGTTTGTAGTGTCTTCTAATTCCAATTAACTTGGTTATGTAAAAAGAAAGAATTTATTGAGTATGGATTATTCATCCGTATATCGAAATATGAAATTAAAGAACCTGGCAATGCCTTATTCTTCATATTTCAAAGAAGGTTTTATATCAAGTTGTTTTATAAAAGTGAAAAAGCAGATCTGCTCGTAGAGTTGCATAGTTGAATCGGTTATTAATTGATATATACACCCCAAAGGCGACAGATATTTTGTCGAATAACAAATTCATTGTATGACTGATGCCATTCTCGAAACTTTTTCGTTAAAGTTAGGGTTTTCTTTGAGAAAGTAATATTTTTCAAGACCTCGTATGAAACTCTTTATCTACGTCTACTTTTTGTCTACCTTTTTATACCCCGCCACATGAAGTGGCGAGGTATTATGTCATACCCTCAGTCGTAAGTCCGTCCGTCCCCAGAAGGTTTCCGACTGATAACTTGCGAACGAAATAACACAAGGTCTTCAAACTTGGTATGTAAGTTGTTTACTACAAAACACAGGTCAAGCTCGATATTGGGTTCAGAGGTCTAAGGGGTTCTGGAGTTATGGCCCTTGAAACTTTGAAATTTTGCGAATTTTAGGATTTCCGACTGATAACTTAAGAACGAAATAACACAAGATCTTCAAACTTGGCATGTAAATTGTTTACCACAAAAAATAGGTCAAGTATAATTTTTGGTTCAGTGGTACACTTAGTTCTGGAGTTATGCCCCTTTTAACTTTGTGAAACGTGGCGGGGTATCATGTAATACACCATTACAATTTTTTCAGTGCTGGAGCAACATAACTCTTATGCAAGATTGATCAAGCCTTCAGGTTATTGAAGATACTAGAGCATTTGTTGCTCAGTGAGTAAATTATGTTTCTGAAAGCTTTGATCAATTCGGTTAGTGTGTCAGGTTCAAATGAATCAAGCTTAGCCAGTGTTTCTAGCATAGTCCTCAACAGCTTCCATTAACAATCCAAAGTTATTTCTAAAAAAAGATAGATCCTTTCACTATAACTGTATTCCTACGAATTTCGGTGAAAACTGATAACAGTTCCCACAAACATGACGTCGTAGGACAATTAATCAAGAGGTCACATATATTATGACGTTGAAAGCAACTCACGTAGTTACAGATTATTCACAAACCCAATGTCTTGAACCTTCCCGGTTTTGTCACAAACACGTGAATACAACGAAAAGAATATAAAACGATGATGCTACAAACTAATAA
The DNA here is from genome assembly GCA_002080025.1 of Modiolus philippinarum. Taxonomy (NCBI): domain Eukaryota; kingdom Metazoa; phylum Mollusca; class Bivalvia; order Mytilida; family Modiolidae; genus Modiolus; species Modiolus philippinarum. The sequence continues at coordinate 141,397 of MJUU01035992.1, forward strand.
AATTATCAACAGAAACGGAATAAGAGTGAAATCTTATTTATCTGAATCACATCAAATGTCACTGCACATGCTTCAAAGGGAACAATGTATTACGAACACTTTCAATATTATTAACTGTGCTATATATAGTTCAAGGCCAAATCTAAGACAACAAACATAAATAACTTAGCTTGCTGTAGAATTAATCTGATAAATCAGGGTAAACTCGTGATCAGTACTTATTTTGTTCTCAAATGATTAATTCAAATACCTGCAATACTTTTAATGTTTGTGTTGTGGAAACCACAAAGAAATTTATTGCATTATAAATGTAATATTTCAAGCTTAAGTGTTGATTCCAAAACACTCGAGAATTAAAATGGGACTCTTTAATCGATAAAATCTAAGACAACAAACATAAATATATTAGCTTGCTATAGAAAAACTCTGATAAATCAGGGTAAACTCGTGTTCAGTACTAATTTTGTTCTCAAATGATTTATTCAGATCCCTGCAATACTTTTAATGTTTGTATTGTAGAAACCACAAAGAAATCTATCGTATAGTGGGAAATTTTTGCGGGGTAAAATTTTTGCGGATTTGGTCTAAAATCAAGGTGTTTATTTTTCACGGGTTTTATTTTTGCGGTTTGGAAATTTGGTAAAAGTATTTAAAAAGGGTGAAATTATGGTTAAATTATATCTGTAAAATACTCTAAAGTCATTAAACACTGTAGAGGAATCAGCTTATACAATATGCAATTAAAAGTCCACAAATTTCACAATAAGTTTAAAAGAATTATGTTTTCCAGGATTTCAAAAAAATCCTGCTGATTTAACAGGTAAATATGATTTATTAGAAATGAAATGACGCACCATCAAAGCCATTTTACAGGAAAGGTTTCATTTTTGAATCATATATGTCAACAGATTTAAGTGTTGAAATGTAATTTTTGTCCACCAAGATTTTAATTCCCTCTGATATTTTCAGAGGATTTTGGAAATGGTATTAAAATTTTGCGGGTTTACATTTTGCGAGTGACCGATACCCGCAAAAATGGCAAAAATTAAATCCCCGAAAAAAATTTCCCACTATACGGTATTGCATTATAAATGTAATATTTCAGCGTTGATTCCAAAACACTCGAGATTTAAAAAAAATCATAGGACTCTTTAATCGATGAATAAAGAAATTGACGTTATACAGATGGCTCTTTCGAATGCTTATGTCACTTCAATATTATCTTTGAGTTTATGGTCTTCCAAACGTTTAGATTTTATCTGCACTAAAGAGACATAAGTTGTCGAAATAATTAATAATAATAATAATAATAATTTTCTTTATTAAAAGAGGGTAACTGAATTAGATTACACTAATCTAACTTCAGGCCCTCATAAAACACAAAATTGTTACATGATAATACAACAAAATAATGACATGATAACACAACAAAATAATGACTTGATAAAACAATAAAATACATACAATATATAAACAAATCATATCATAATAGAATTTTCAAAAAGATGTTTAAAACATTTGCTTTTAAATATATTTATGTTCGTAACAGATTTAATGTTATTTGGCAATTTGTTCCATAGAGTTGGGCCACCATATGCGAAAGATCGTTTCATGCAGTTTGTTTTAGGCCGTACAATTGCTAAATTATTGCTTGATACAGATCGTAAATGTCTTGAATGGGTGTTTGAATTTTGTTTGAGGTATTGTTTGAGGTATTCTGGCGTTTTATCATTTAAAACTTTATATACAAGGACAAGTTTATGATAATTTATTCTCTCCTTAAAACAAAGCCAGTTTAGATTTTTGAAGAGCCCTTTAGATGGGGTAAGAAAGGGGGCATCAAGTATCATTCGTGCAGATCTTTTTTGAAGTTTTGTTAGTCGGTCAATTCCTTCTTCATAACAATTTCCCCAAATTGTACAGCAGTAATCAAATATCGGCAGAATATAAGCATTGACAAATAAAATTCTACAATCTTTATCTAAGTATTGTTTAATTTTTGAGAATAAAAATAATCTAGAATTTATGTTATTACATAAGTGATTAATTTGATATTTCCAGTCCAAGTTATGATCTATATATATCCCTAGCATTTTTTGAGCATTGACATTTGTAGTTTCATGATCTTCAACAATTAATTTCAAGTCATTACTGTTTAAATTAGCCCTTCTCTGAGTGGTTCCAATTAACATACATGTTGTTTTAACTGGATTTATTTTCATATTGTTATTTTTACACCATGAACTGATTATTTTTAAATCAGCATTTAATTCATTTTCTATTTCTAATTTAGATTTACTGTTGTGATGTAATGTAGTATCATCTGCATACATTTCAATTTCACATGAAATGTCTTCAAGTGACAAATCATTTACAAATAGTATAAAAAGAAGAGGGCCTAGTATGGAACCTTGTGGTACACCATTCATTACAGGTTCAGCATTTGACATATAGCTTCCAATACACATCTTTTGTTTTCTTAGAGACAGATAAGATTCAAACCATTTTTCGGAAAATGCCGAAATTTTGTAGCATCTGAGCTTTTAAATAAGAATACTGTGGTCAACCATGTCAAAGGCCTTTTTTAGATCTAGAAACACTGTTCCAATTACATTGCCATCATCCATAAATTTCAACCATTTGTCAGTCAGATTTGTAAGTGCAGTTTGACAGGAATGCCGACTTCTAAATCCCGATTGAGAATCATGTAGCAATTTATACTTTGACAAATATAAATAAAGATGATGTGCGACGTGTTTTTCATATATTTTTGAAAGAGTCGGTAATATAGATATTGGTCTATAATTTTCGGGCATACTTTTGTCACCTGTTTTATATATCGGGCATATTTTTGAAAATTTCAAACTGGATGGGAACACCCCTTGTAATATACTAAGGTTTATCAAGTATGTAACACTAGGTGCTAATGTTTCAGCTGATAATTTAAGAAAATATGGACCTAAATTATGAAGACCGATGGATTTTGTGGCATCTAATTTTACTAGAAGTCGTTTTGTTTCATCAACTTTAATTAAAGGTATCTTGAACTCAGTTTGGGCAGGAACTTTAGACGTGACATAGTTATTAAGAGACTCTAAGCTATCATGAGAAAAGTGTTTCGTAGATGTGGCACCAACTCTAGAGAAAAAAAATATTTAATTTACTTATTATGTCTTGTATATCACTTGTGATTTCACTATTAAAATTCATCGATGGTGGTAGATTACAATGATTTTTGGGATTCAGGTTTTTGAATAAGTTCCATATTTGACCGGACTCTTTTTTATCTTTTACAATTTGTCTGTAATATTCGACCTTTGATTTTTCGATCAAAGTTTTACATTTGTTTCTCCAATATCTAAAATTGTTCCAATCACCTGTTTTATGAAAATAATTTCTGTTTTGTTTAGCTTGTTTGATTTCTTCTGTAAGCCATTCAGGTTGTCGCGGATATTTAATTCTTTTTGATTTGATGGGTGCATGTTTATTTATAACAGACAATAACAGAGTGTACCAATAATCAGTAGCTGATTCAGTATCATTTATTGACTCTATCTGAGATAAATTTAAATCATTTAGGTCGTTAAGAAAAAGACGTTCATCAAATTTTTTCATACATCTGTATTTAATAGTTTTATGGGAAATATTTGTTTGGCCTTTTTTATTTACTTTTCGAGTTATGCAAACGGGGTAGTGATCACTAACAGCAATTTTAGGAACATTAATCTCTACAATATTTTCTGGATGATTGACATAGACACGATCAATAATAGATGCACTAGTGGATGTAACTGTAGTAGGATTATCCACTATTTGTGATAGAGATTTGTCTAGAATCATATTTGACCACTTGTTATTTGAACAACCCCCTGTGTAATCAATATTTATATCTTCTCCTAAGATAATTATTTCTAATTCATTATCATTAGCTTTATCTATTTCTTGTTCAAAATCATCAATCCATGATTGAGTCATACCAGGAGGCCGATACACATAACATATTAGAAGGGGTTTAGTATTTTGAAAGTCTAATTGTAACCAAACAGTTTCTAAGTTACTTGTTTTTAGATCTTTACGTCTTTTGTAATTAATTGAATTCGATATGTATACTATTATTCCTCCTCCCAATTTATTTCGCGTTTCTTGTCTGTCTTTTCTCTCTAAAGTAAATCCTTCTATATGTATCATATCATCTGTTATTAGTTCAGTTAGAAATGTTTCACAAAGTCCTAGTATATGCATGTTATGTTTTTGAGAAGTAAACTGTTTTATTTCATCAAGTTTTGGTAATATATTTCTAATATTCAAATGACAGATTTTTAGTCCTGTTTTAATTAATCCAAAATATGTGTCTGTTTTACACTTATTGAACTTAGTATTTTTATTATCATTTTTGTATTGGTTTGGAAATTTCATTTTATTTATTTTTGAGTTATTTAAATGGGAAGTTTTTGAAATTGATTTTGAGCTATTTGAAATTAGTGAGTAACAAGTACAACAGTTTTCATTACAGTCAGGACAAATATTCATGAGACATTCGAAATGGTTCCTTGTTTCTACACAGTTGATTCGTTACTGTCGAGCTTGTAGTTTGTACAGTGATTTTTTGAACAGAGCAAAAACACTGTCCCAAAAGCTGCTTAGTCAGGGATTTGTTCAACCTTTGTTAATTTCATCCCTCAAGAAATTTTATGGCCGTCACCATAGCATCATTGACAGATATGACGTGTCAGTATCCCAAATGAAAGTGGACATTTTCAGCTAGATTCACGTCTTCCCGGATTTGACTACCGACTTTGACATTTTCCCGGATTGAATCACCCACAGTGTGACGGGTGCTGTTAACAGAGCAGGACATGCTTACCCTTCCGGAGCACCTGATGTCACTCTCAGTTTCACTGGAGTTCACACTGTGAGTGCCTTTGTTCTGAATGTTGTGGTTTCTGGTTCTGTGCTTTGTGTCTGTCTGGCGTCATTGTTTTTGTGTCTTACGTCATTGTTTTCTGTGTTCTCGTTTTTGCTCTGTCTTTGGACTTCGATTTTTGTGAATTTCACCCCTTTGTTCCTTCGGTGTTCTACTGCCGTTGTTTCTACAGAGTTATTTTCGGCACTACATTCATTGCCTGTTTCCTATCGTCTATACCAGCAATTTTTCATTTTGTGACGAAAACCACCACAACACCAGCATTGTACATCTGTTTGGTGGTAGCATACACGGCTATTGTGTCCGTTTTCTCCACAGTGAAAACAAAAGTCTGTTTCCTTGTTTTCGTCCAAACGGTTTTTCAGGATTGAGACTTTTTCATGGTATGTTTTTAACAATACTGCAGATCCCTTGTCATTGAGGTGTATGCCATCTTTCCACATCAAATTACCGTCAGTGCGTCTGTTTTTTGTAACAAATTTGTAATATGTTTTTATTACATTCACATTATTTTGTCTACCTACCATATTAATGATAGAGTTTACTTCCTCTACACTTACATCATGACGGGGTGGACACTCTGATAGGTAAATTGATGCATTTGGCACCGATTTTCTTATTATATCAATGATGTTTGTGAGTTCGCATTCTATCAATTCCGAATCACGTTTTTGACTTACATCGTTCCCTCCTACTTGTAAAATAAAATTTTGGAAAGGTTGGATATTTATGCTTTCTAATGCACTTCTAATGACGGAAGTGTTAGCACCACGGTGTGTTTTAACTTCATCAAGTCGTGAAAGTCCGCGCTTTCTTATTCTCTGTAATATTGAACTTCCAATGATCAGGGTTTTTGATTTTGTTGATAATCCGGTATTTGATTTCGTTGATGGCGGTGATACAAATGAATTTATAGATTTCTTTGATGGCGGTGATAGAAATGAATTTTTAGATTTATTAGGGTTATTTATGATGGACTGCTTAACTTCAGGTGTACATTCTACAGACATTTCGGTTTGTGTCTGTTGTTCCCTTTTCATAACTTTCGGAACCTGGGTAAGTTTGCTAATAAAACTTGTCGTATTAATTGTCTGTGTCTCACACTCTATTGTATATTTAATATCAGTTTGAGTGCATGAAGTCGTAATGGACTTATTGGTCAATTTTTCCACCTTGCAAGATAATTTGCTGCAATGCTCCTTTAGATAATTAACTTCTGATAGAAGAGATTGAATCAGTTGATTTTTATCATCTGTTTTTTCCACATGTCTTGTACATGTTGTAACTGATGAAGAATACATCCTAGGGGTAGATGATCTCACAGGGGGTGCCAAAGTTTGGTATGTCAATAGCACTTGTGTATATAACACTGCTGTTTAATGTTTCTGTTGACACACTGTTTTCATTAATTGATACAATCTGTTTTAGATTAGTGAGAGATGTATCTCCATCGTCCGGAATATTACGGGTTTTGTTGTGTATTTGCTGGCCTATATCATAAAAAATATTTTCGAACCAATCAATACAAGCTGCACCTTGAATGTGTAGTAAAAGTGTTGTTTTGTGCAAATGTAACACAGCTTTCTTATTGTCATACCTTATGTCTGCGACCAAGCCATTTTTGCCTCTGTTCTGGAAATTTCCTTCACCGTATCTTTCATATAAAAATGACTTTAAACGTTCAAAATCCTCTTCAAATGTTAACTGTACTGTTATAGACAGGGTTCTTTCAGTATGATTTTGAATGCTATAGTACTCACAGTCTGCAAGAAATGTCGTTGTTGCAGCATCTTCCATTTTGAGTTTTTCTAGAAACCAATTTCTTGTTGAACACTCAAATTGATATATTTTTTGGAATCACAAACTGCACATTTTTGTAATGTCAAAAGAAAATAATAAATAATTTGTTCCCTTTTTTAAACAGATAAATTATCCAAGATCATGGTCATTCATGTATCACTAATTACTAGGAGCTGAGAAAAATACGTCTGCTCTGTTCGGTGTCTATCTCATCATATGCGCATATGCAGAATTAAAATTCACAGTTACTTCGGTATTTAATTATTTGTTATCACTGGGTCGATGCCACTGCTGGTGGACTGTTAGTCCCCGAGGGTATTCACCAGCCCAGTAGTCAGTACTTCGGTGCTGACCCGAAAGCCAATTTTATCTGGAACCTTACAATATCTAAATTTTTGTAAATTTTGTTGAAAACTAAGGAGTATCTCCCTCATGCAAAGCTCTGTCCTTAGCTGGTTTTGGCTTTACATTTAGATCATTTTGGTTATTTGTTCTCTGTCAGTTTTTAAACATCTTTGAGTTTATGGTCTTCCAAACGTTTAGATTTTATCTGCACTGAAGAGACATAAGTTGTCGAAATGCGCATATGAAGAATTAAAATTTACAGTAACTTCGGTATTTAATTACTGGATAAAAAAACACTTTCACATGAACAAATGAACAAAGATAACACAAAACCTTTTGGACTAATAAAGTAACACCAAAATTAACCGACAAGATCCTCATTTTCAGACACATTTTTCAAATCATTGTTTTTCGGACCAGTGCTTGCCTGAATTACACTTCAGAAGAAACAAAAATATAACTCAACTAGAAGACAACAGAGATTTGTTAACATGGAGTATAAATCCCAGAAATAGCTTTAGGTGAACTGGGAAAGATAAAAATATTGAATACTGTGAAATTCTTTAAAAAAAGGATAACTGAAATGGCTGAAAATTACAATCTTGTCAATCTTGTCTTTACTTGTTTTATTATAGAAAATAAACTTTATTGGGTTGATGCATATCAAGATAAAATAGAAGTGATGGATTTAATTAATTCTGGTAGGACAGTAATTTTACAAGAAGAAAAAGCTCACTATTTTGGAATTGTGTTACTCGGAGACTATCTGTATTATACGTGTTGGATAAAGAAGTAAGTTTGAATCATTATCTACCAACATAATTTCAGGGGTTATGGATATGCATAATGTTCATTAAGTGCTTTATGAGTTTGCAATTTATGTGATTGTAAATACACGACTCTTGTGTATATAATACATTATTGGAATATGTTATTCTAATTAATATACTTACTCCAGATATGTGTCCTTTTGCATGTGTCATAAAGAGAGAATTTAGCCAGTCATATCTTCAGGGGGTGCAATATGAAATCCGTATTACACGTGCGTGTAAAATGAAATCCATATAACATGGGGTAAAATGGAATAAAAAAGATAACAGGAAACACCTACAATGGCCGAAAAACATAGCTACATGCCACAAAGTAAATAGGAACTGCACAAGAAAAAAACCCACAATAAAAATACAAAAGACAAACATAAACATAGATAGGAACTCGGGAGAGCCGGATGGATTTTTCAAAATTGCGAATGACGATTTCCCAATTCATGGAATGAACAACGATTCACATATTTCACTATAATTTTACAAAATTAAGTTATAAAACAATTCATCCATTTACTCGAAACAAGCAACATTTTGCGGATCCTTAGTGTAAACGTCTCAAGTTTCTTACCTTCATGTAGTTGTTCCATTTAATAACCCGCGTTGTTTTGAAAATACTTTGTCTTTTGTGAAAAGAAAATTACCAATGTTAGCAAAGATTATGTAAGATGTTAACCTTGAATAAATGTTCAGTTATTTCGGGACCCTTTACCAAATATAATCGTTGACAATAATGTAAGTGTTTTTCACACAAACAGATCTTTGATCTATGAGTATTACAAAACCTGCCTTGTCTCAATGATCTTATTTGCATGATGTTGTGTAAAAATATTTCCAAGCAATTTATTTACAACTTTCAGTACAAAAATGCTAACATTTAATAACAATGAAGGGATATGGAGTAAATGCAAATGAGACAAAATCTCTACAAATACATGGTAAAACACAGCAATGGAACAACGCTTTTATTAATATTTAATAGCACGAGATACCTTCCCATTAACTTTCTTTTCCATTTGAAAATAACCTGTATGTTATAATTGGATGAGAAACACCAAATAAGAGGGAATTATCTGTTGAAATGTAAAACACTCACGAAAGAAAAAAAAATGTGGTGCAAAAGCCATTTTTTCTATTCTATGCTCATAAGTGAACATGTTTTTGTTTCATTTTAGTGAATAGCGAGTGGCATGCGTTGAATTTGTTTAACATAATAAATACAAAATACTGAAGTTAATGTAAATTGAGGTAATGAAACCAACGTGCTCCCATTTAAACATATTCCGATGAAAACGACACTGACTAAATGACACACAAATTTCAGATGGATATTTTTTTGTGACATAACTCCATTTTATATGAAATAAAGACGAGTAAAGCTGCTCAATTGTTGAAGTATATGATAAATAGTTTATGATATGGCATTTTTTCATATCATATCCCATATTACCCCTCGACCAATATTAGCCATCCTGCCTTCGGCCCTCGGGCTCATATGGATGTCTCGGGATAATATGAGATATGATATGAAAAATGTCATATGATAATCTCTATATATTTATGAATTAAAGCCGGTTAGCTCTAAAATTAAGAATTTTATGAATTGAATTTGAAATTGTATTGTCTTAGTCATACATTGCCATTAGATATTATTTTGTTTTAGTTGAAATCTTATGAAAAATACTTCTCTAAATTACCATACATTTGGCATGTGATAGACGAATATTAAGAATTTAATAAAACTTTGTCACTTGTTGAGCAATCAGGACAAATACAATACCATGAAAAGTAAGTTTTGGGAGGGGTGTAGTTCACTTAGAAAATCTGACAGAAAATCAAGACCCTTGGAAAAGATGCATCTTACGATAAACGAATCATTCTTAAATCCTTCTAACCAAATTGCCGCGTATTTTATTTCAAATCATTCTAGCTAAGTCGGTAAAATGTAATTTATTCCGAAGCCTAGTAATTTTATCGAATTAAATAGTTGAATTTAAATTTAAATTCTACTTTTATTTTCGCAGTATAAATATAGACAATCTAAATTAATGGGACAGAGGTTGGTTATCTCCCTGTACTAAGTTATTTATATATGGTTAAAGTGGGGATAAGTTTTTAATTTGTATGTCAAAAGAGGTTATTTATAAGCTAATTTGAATTATCTCCACTTTGACCATATATAACCAACTTAAGGGAGTAACCGAATATTTCGAATATTAATTACATATGTCCAAGCTGATTTGAAATTTAAGTATATTGATACACTTTAAAACATTGGCTTAACTTGAGTAAAGAGAAAATTATGATTTGCCGGGGAAGGGGGTAGAAGAGACAAACAACAAGAGTTTGATAAACTTCCATAATTCTGGTAATACTTCAGACAAATTAATCTAATATTTGTCCTTCGTTAGACCTTATTTTGTGTAAAAAAGACATTTAACTGCATAATTGTGTAAGACTTTGATTTCAAACAAAATTTAATTAGTTAACTAAAAGCTGTACACACCTAGAAAACGAAACCTTGTAGTTGAGCGAATGCCTGTCCAATCAAAGTATAACTATGTGTCGCCGGTTTATTTGCATTAATGTAATTGCTTTGTTTTATAGTTACATATCAAGGATTCACAAAGGAGGTGGTCCAGTTCAGAAAGTAGGACCAAGGAGATTTTCAAGATTAAATGGAATAGCAGCATATAGTTCTTCAAAGATTGTTATAGGTAAAAAATTGACCTTACTCTGCATAATTGCTTTGTTACTCAAACAAAGTTTGTTTGACAATGATGACTTTTTGTTTGAAATGTTTATAAAATTCGTATTTGACAAACGAAAGATACATATCATGCCTTTCAGGTATCAATTATAACTATTGAGTGTTTCAGTCTTCGTTGAGCTTTGCAGTTTAAGAAAAAGCATGAGTTGATATATGCATGAAGTAAATGGTAAAGAGAATTTTTTTAATTTGTTTCATTACAGAATAATCAAAAGCGTTTTTTTTTCCTTTTTGCATCAAGCACAGTCTTAAATTTTAGTTTCAGTACCCGAGAATAGATCATTCAGATGAAAGTCCTGTCATTTACTTTATAGAACAAAAAAGATAACAGGAAACACCTACAATGGCCGAAAAACACAGTCACATGCCACAAAATAACAAGGAACTGCACAAGAAAAACCCATAATAAAAACACAAAAGACAAACGTAAACAACGATATGAACTCGAGACAGCTAGACTTGGTACCGGCACTAGCAAAAGCCAGCGGTAGGGTTATACCGGTTTATGGGTACCCAAACCTCCCCTTTCCCTGTCCCAGTTCCCTATAGTATGATTAACATACGAATAAATAACAAAACTGATAGACTACTAACTCAATGACCACAATCTTGAAGGGAAAAAGAGGGATAAAACGTAATTTGGAAAGATGGGTCAAGGAGGGCTCGCCGCTTAACTGCCGGTTAGCTCTAGGGGCCTAGTACTCTCGCGCTACGGAAGAAAAATCAAACTCAAAACTCCCAGATGGGTTTGGTAAAGAGTCATCATATATTTCAGTAGACACCGGCAGTATCAGTGAGAGGCCAGTATGCGTGTAAAATCCTAAGGTTATTGGATCCCAAAGCTAATTTAACGGACACGTCCAGAATATCCTGTCTATATCCCCTATTGCGTAAAGAATGTAAGTTACGTCCCAGTTTTTCTGGATTTTTAATCATTTTCTGACATTTTTAACAACATTTTCGTAAAATAGGGGATAAGAAATACCCTCAGTAATAAGATGGGTGACATTTTATTGAGATAGTAAATGTTCATATCGTCGATGAAACTTTTTAAATTAAATGTACTTAACAATTTATGAAATCTGTTACCTTGCTGCAAAAGTTTTGAAGAGGTAGTAAGGCTATGTTCATTAAAGTCGTCAAGAGTAGAACTAACGCGTGCTACTCGCACCAGTTGAGAAAAACAAACTCCGTAGGATAGGCTAAAGGAACGTCGCCGTCAAGAAAAGGAAAATTAGTAATACTGTAATCAAAATCATGCCTTTTGTCGTAAATTTTAGTATTTATTTTACCAGAGTCAATTATGCTAATTAGATCCAGAAAAGGGCAATATTTGAAACCATCGTTAGCTTTGTTAAGTTTAAGTTGTTGAGGGTAAATGATGTAGACATAATCTAAAAACTGGGGATTGTCAAAAGTAAGGATATCGTCAATATACCTTCTGTTATCATTGAAAATAGAAATAAGTTGATCACTGTTTTGTATGGTTCCAATTTGCAGTTTTTTTCATGAAGTCACGTTCGTAACAGAAAAGAAAAAAATCAACAATGAGAGGTGCACAATTTGTACCCATGGGAATTCCAATGACCTGTTGTTAACCAATGTTGCCAAAACGAACAAAAATGTTGTCAAGCAAAAGATTAAGTGATTTAATCGTATCATCACATGTCCAGGAGGAATTATTGTTTTAAGTTACTAGTATATTAGAAAAGAATCCTTTCTTTTTTGTTACATCAAATAAACTGCTGTCCAGAAAATTGAAAGACCATTTAATCACTTGTCCCAATTTAGATTTAATCAAATTATGTGGAAGCATTGTATAAAGTGTAAAAAATCATAACTGTCGATAGATGAAACTGGTTTTTCATTGATTGCAATTTATCTTAAACTCTGTATCTCGTTGCTTCCTATTTTGACTTAAAAGGGTGTCTTTTTATTTTTTTTTCTAATTTTGTATACTTGTTTTCATTTAACAAATTTTTATATTGTGGAGTTGTATTAATTTTATTTCTAATGAAAAGTTAGGACCTTTTTTCAGTTTTGATAGGAGGTGGCAATGAGATAATATTTGATAGAAGAAAGACATTAAAATTAAATTGAGATACTCTCTTGAAGCTTTCCGAAATGGCCATACAGCTCATTAAAATGATTGCAGTTGGAGTTAACATATGTGTTATGGTCTCACGTTCATTTACTCCATATCCTTTCGTAAAATATTTATGGTGCAAAGAAATGATACTCCTACAAACGGTAATTAAAAGAAAATTGCACAGGTGTTCCTTCGTTTAATAATAGTTTGAAGAGTTGTAGCTGAGTTATATTTATTTGTATCTCTTGTAATTGCTTTAATATTGACATTTTTTTCAGATTTGTAAGGTTTTCCTTCTCATTTTAAGACTTAATCGTGTGTATGTCTAGACTTTTATCTTATACCACCTTCATTTTAACTTTGTTTTTCAAGACAGTTTTAAGTTACATAACGTATTTTTTTGCAAATCTGTTATTGAGGCAACATAGATTTAAAAGAATCTAAAATATTTGCACTATCTTTATGCACACTGCTATTCAAATGACATAAGTGAGGACATTATACGACGAATTTGTACGGAATCAATTTACTCAGTTTTCTGAATCGCAAGAGTGTGTTCTCGGGTTTGGAAACGCCTATTTCTATTTTTTTCAATTTTAATGAATACAAAAAATACCGAGGTTGCATTATTAAAAGTAAATTCGTTCTTGCTGTAAACGTGTTTCAAGGACTAACCTCTCATAAGCAGCATTAGAATCGAATAGTATGGAAAACCATAATCCAAAAATAGTCAAATAAAAAAAGAGTACTCATTACGAAACTTTCGACAAAGAAAGGCAATATGCTTGGGAACTTTCTTTTTCTTCCTTGAATTATATATGAATATATTTCAGTCGAACTTCGATGGCTCGAACACCCAAGGGATCGTTGAAAACAGTTCGCGGCAACGGGGTGTTCGAGATATCAAGGTTGCACTATGTTTAAACTTCAACAAAGGGACCACAAAAAGGGTCCGAGGCATCCATTGTGTGACTCGAAGTTCTACTGTATTTCATTGGATATTTCGAATTTTAAGTTTCCATTGATGTAAATATTTCAATTATCCAGTTAGCCAGCGTATTGTAACTGAATCTAATCCTATTATTGGTTTGAACAGTTTACAAGATGGAATGTATCTATAAAAGCGAAGAAACCAAATATTATAAACCTAAGATTTTGCCTCCTGTTTCGATATTTTGATAATGATTACTTCTCTCTTGACTAATTTTGGATTAAGCACTCCATATTATTTGATTCTGCTGCTGATGATGGGAAGTTACTCATTGAAACACATGTACAGCATAACTACTGTTTATTATGCAACTTCGGTATTTTAGTATTTTTTAACTTCAGGACAAACATAAATGAAACACGCTATATTTGTTCGATTTTATTTCATTATAGCAATTTGATAATCCCGATTAAAAGATATAAAGGTTTGTAACCGATTAAATTGAACTTGCATTAGCAATTTCACCTAAACAACGGATCATCGGGTATTTATGTATAAAGGGCTTTATATACCGAATAGAAAATGGAGAAAAACTGTTAAAGTACTTTTATTCGTAGTAACCAAATTTCGTTGTTTTGTTAGAAATCAAATGCGTTGTTCGATACATTAGAAATCTTGGGAAATATTCCTTTTGTTGGGAACTTTATTTCGTTTTAGCAAACATTAGACCCCCCTTCCCGAAAAACAGTACCTTTACTGAATTAGAATTATACTTTAGTAGCTATTGGAATACACTAAACAATTAAAGCTGTTGAAGTATAGTTCACTTTATCATTTATATATCTTTCAAATGCCAGAAATCTGTATTAGAAATCTATATTATCTTCTATTAACTACCTTCATAACTAATTATGCTATTTAAGATCATATAACGTTCGTAAACGGTTATGCACTTCTATCTTTATTTTAAATATGAAAATATTAAAAATTAATTTTATCATAGATCGAAGTAAAAGTCTATTATAGATATATGAAAATAACTATTTTGCGGCAACGTCTGTTTACCAAGCACAATTAAAAACAAAGTAAATGAAAATAAACAAAAGAATATCTGAAAATTCATAAAGACCATTGTTAAACGGCTTAAAATTGCATATGACAGATGTTTGAACAAAGAAGAAATTCCATAGATTTTAATTTCTTCAAAAATTTAAATATTGTAAATTATAAGATTATTGGCCACCGCAACTGCAGCAAATTTTGACTTTGTACATCTTCATAAGTTAAAGAAGAGCAAATTCATATGTTCCAAAAGGATATTTTGAAAGAGTATCTCTTTGAATCATGTAAAAAGTTAACGGTTTTGCTGTATTGGTCTTCTTAAAACACTATGCTTACGTGGCAAAAAAGACGTCATATAAGAACATCATACTGTAGAGAAGCCTAGATAGATTTGTTATTTTAAGATATTTGATAGTTGTCATGTTGACACGTCAATGGACTTCTTTATATGTTATCAGGCTTTAAAAACCAAGACAAAAGCTGTTTTTTCAAGGCTTCATTTATGTCAAAATATATCATGAATTCTGAAATTACAATTATTTGACAGCTATCACTTGAATAGTAAAAGTGTCTACATAAATTTGAAATTAAGCGATACATTTAGCTTTTTTGGAATAAAAATCACTAGGTCAGCTGTAATATTTGATGGCGTTGAAGGAAAACTAATGAAATGCACCAAGACGGAATTTATTCGAGTATTGGAAGATACAATTGTTTGGTAATTTACAACTGATAATGCCGTCACAATCAATTTGCCGTAAAAAAATCTGATTTGTTAAAAAAAACTCCTTCCGTATCCAATTTGTGCTTCACAATGTGATAGATCTAGTTCTATGCAATTAACGATCAGTTTCAGGTTATACAATCATTGTTATCGTTTCCTATTTGTGAGAAATTTTCATGACATTATACCATAAGTGATGCAAAGCAAACTGCAGACAAGCCTTCAGAATAATCATCATATCAAATTAATTGTTCATAGTGTGTTCTAATTTCTTCAACAGGAAAAGCAATTTGTTATTCGCAATGTCATCAGCTTTGTTTACCTGTAACAGAATCATCTTGGAGGTGTGCATGCGCAAGTGGCTACATCTTAAAAGGGAAGATGTGCATACCATTAGGTAGGTATGATTTATTAAATAAAAAAGACGTTTTCCTATAGATGTTGATTTTTTGTTTAAATTAGTTTTTCTTGATTTTTATTGTTCCACCAAACTTTCTAGCCATTTGACATTATTTAAGTACATCTTCACGGTGTGTTTGATTGTACATGAATGCAGCAACACATTCGGACTTCACAGGCTGCAACTAAAAATACCCAATAAGTTATCTAATTGCCTGAAATTAATGCGACAATATAATTCT